>JAJOOD010020188.1:0-14991 GCA_029582525.1 Solanum tacnaense | reverse complement strand
TGGTTTATTTGAAAATTTTCTTATCGTGTATATAATATATATGAGTATTTTCTTATTGGTTAAACCGAAAACCGAACCGTTAAGTACCATAAACCGATTAACCAAAAACCGATAAGAAATATGTTATTGGTTTGGTTATCGGTTTGATGTATTTACAAACCGAAAACCGATAAACCGAACCAATAACACCTAAAACCGAACCGAACCGACCGATGCACACCTACTTATTTGTTATTGTTAGTTGTTACACCCTCCCCGTGATCCGTCCCTTGCATGTAATGGTATTTGATTGGTCACGATCAAGTTGTTTATAAAAATAAAATAATATTTTTTAAAAATTTATAATTAAAATGAATCATGAATATTTATATGTATAGATATAAGATTATGTTATTAAATATTAAAGGAATGATTGTAAATTTAAATTATTTTTATATGTATAATACTTCATTTTTTAACAAGCTAATGTTTTTGAGTATATATGAAAAATTATGGAGTTCGTCTAAAAATTAGCTCGTGAGATACGGGGATTTAGCAGATCTATTGATAAAGATTAATCATTTTTTGTCGGATGCGTTGATATTCTCATTTATTCATTCTACTTTTCTCATGAAAAGGAATGAAAATTAGAGATCAAATTGATCAAATATTGGAGACGGTCAATGCCATCTATAAGTGAACAAAATCAAATTGAAAACTGCACCAAATTATAAATCGAGTTAAATTAAGAAAATAAATTGATTAATAGTTTATTTTGACTTGTTTGATAATGGAGAAAAAAATATGATTATACTTGGGATGATTTAGTTTAACTTTAAAAAATCAATTCGAGACCAAATCAATCCGACATTATTTATATAATTTTTAAAATTAATTTTATACATAAAAGTATCTACTTTAATGTAATTTCAAAATGTTTTTTTTATAATTTTTCATATTTTTATCTTTTAATATATTATTTCAAATTTGGACTTAAAATTTTGAATGGTCCAATAAAGGTTATAATCGATAGATATTACTTATTAGTAACTCTAATAAATCTCAAATCAAAATCAAATCAATGATAATGCTAACAATAAAAAATCAATTCAATATTAAGAATGACAATAATGTTGAATAATTATTTTTTTAATTTTACATTGGTGTAGACAATTAAAATATATAACCTAATTTTAGTTTTTCTTTAATGTTTAATCATGTAATTAATAGCTATTAGACTTATTTTGGCATGATTTAGTTTTTTAAAATTATGATTATTTTCATTATAACCTATTTATTTGAAATATTTATTTTATGTCGTTTCATTATTATTTTTTGTTGAATATTTTAGTGTCACCACTCATTAGAGAAATATTTGAAGTACAAGTTAATAATTGAGAAAATCCAAAAAAATACGAGGCCGGTAAACCAAAATTTTGCTGATTTGATTTGATTCGATTTATAGATTTGAAAATTCAATAACAAATAATTTAATTTGATATTTAAAAACTCGAATTAACTCGATCCATGTGTGTTAGAGACATTAGTGGGAGGTGTTATTCCTCCATTTTCAAGGTGAAGGAATAGTATAATCGGGAGCTTATTCGATTTCACCCCGACGTTTAAAGATTTTCACAAGTATAATATCGATACTTGTTTTCTCTGCTTCCATTACAAAAATTATAATATTCATTTTTATAAATTTATTTTTCTAAAAAAAATATTTCTCAAAAAATTTAGTCAAAAGAGAGATTAATCTAATTAGTACATTAAAATATTATTATATGTTCTTAGTACTAGGTAGATTATTATTATTTCTACATTAATTATCACACACCAAATTGACTAATCCATGTTTTGATGGAAACTTTAGTGGAGACAAGGTGGGGAAGTGGAGAGAGACGGATATACGTATCTTATGCTCTATGTTACCTAACTTCTGATGTATAAGTTGACTTGAGGTGTTTATATCACTTCTTTTCCCTTTAAATAATAATAATAAAAAAGAATACAAATCAAATTCTCTTAATTTGTTAAAATAGATAAAATAAATAAATTAATAATCTACTATTAGAATAAGAGTCAAATAAAATAAAATTAAATATATACTAGATAAGCATATATAGATAGACATCGTTTAAAATTGAATGACTGAATGCATTTACTTTTTCGAATATCTTTTATTAGATCCCACTAAGATTCATTACTTCCTTTAGTACAATATAAATAAATTGTACATCAAGGCTTTCTCCAATACTTCTATTTTGATCTCATGTATTAGAGGCTTCGTAGACTAGAGTATTTAAGTTATACATATGAATTGAAATCAGCTTTTGTTGTCCCTAAAGATGGTTTAACACCTACACATAAAATATGTCATCTTTGATTCATTCTCAACTAGAAAATGCATGAAGTTTTACAGTTTATTGAGGTGAATATAAATAATTAAAATAAATTATATATTTTATGAGATTAACTCTACTACTAGCAAAACAAAAACACAATTTGAATTCAAAGTGTTTAATTAGAGCGATTTATTAAGAGTTTAAAGTATTCAATTGAAACAAGAGTTGATTTAAATGTCGAAATGAAATATCCCGACAAATTTAAGAAATTAATTAGGGATTATTGATCAAGCCAAAATCTAAGTGATAGTCTTAGGGAAACAAACATATCACTTATGGGCTCAATTGATAATGGTGAGGCCCACTGTCTCTGCTTTGAAAATAGGGCCCAATGCTGACTACTTGATGGCCCAACATGGCATGTGAAATCTATGTGAATGCGATGTTGTCTTGATTCTTACTATTGGATGCTTAATACATTTTGCTCCAAAGGACATAGTACATATGATATTTAAATTGGCGTTAATTGATATTTATATTTTTTTAATTTTATATGTTTACAAATAAATATTTGAATTTGTATAAATCTATACAACTAGATATACATGTTATACATTTCATAATAAAAACCAGTTGAAGTGTATCTAACATGAATCATCATGTATGACGTATATGCCTAATGTTCACTTTTATACAAATTTAAGTGTCTAATTATGCATACTCAAAGCTAAAGAATGTAATATCAATTGAAATCAAGTTATATTATACGCTTATCTATTATGCCCCGCAAATTTAAGCACCTATTCACTAGATCACATGGTGGTTTATTTGGCGCGTCGTTTCTATTTTCATGTTCATGTCAACCATATTTAGAACATTAGATAAGTGTATAAATAGGAGCATGGAAAAATAATTTCATATTCAAATGTGTGCAGTATAATAATAAACATGTTTTCCATCTCAATTTATATAACTTATTTTTTTTTCTGATTAATTTAAAAAATAATGACATATTTCAATATTTGGTAACAATTTAACATTATAATACCTATTTTATCTTAACAAAATTATTCATAATCACTCAAATATCTATGACTTATTTTAAACATCATATCAAGTCAAACAACATCACATAAATTGAGACGGAAAATATATATTTAACAATTGTACTCTATTCGTCCCATACTAGTTAATCACTTTTCATTTTAAATGGTGCTTAAGAAATCATAAATAAGAAGTTAGTTTTACTAATTCGCTCCTTAAAAAACTTTTTTGAAACTTTACAAACAAATGCAATCACTTTTTTTTAAAAAAAAAATCTGCAAGGATAATATAGAAAAAAGTTAATTAATGTGATCACTTTAGTAATGTGGACAACTAATATTGAGACAATTATTTACAATATAATGGTCAATTAATGTGGAACAGAAAAAGCAGTATCATTTTGTAGGTAATAATACAACATAAGTTATGATGTAGTGGTGAAACTGTTGTATCCTTAAAAAAAGTCTCAAACTAAGGCAATGAATATGAAAAAAATTCTATTAGAAATGACTCCCCTAATGATCTTTATAGTGAGCGATTCGAATTTATACGTTAAAAAAAAAAGATTGTTATGGGTTTGGCTGCTAGATAATTGATGTGATAGAATTGACCCTTAACGGTCTAAAACAGCTCTGCAAGAAGACGGTCGACAGAAATAATAAGTGTGAACTGACAGGAATTTAATATATACACATGGTGTCCTATAGTTGGTTCAGAATATTATGATTTTAGTATTATTTTTATTGAATTGGGAATCTCTGCACTAGCGCTGATAATATTATTTTTGTTTCAATGTGGAAGTATTTAACTAAATATAAATTATTTCAAGAAAAAAACTAAGCTTGTAATTGAAGACAAATTATAATTATAAATTATTTTATTAAGGTAGAATTAAAAAAATAAAGTTAATATTATATATAAAAATATGTCGTTTTTCTTTAAACTAATAAGAGAAAAGTATTGAAAACATCGTGAACTTGACGCATATTATTGGTTTCATAACAAGTGTTCTCAAAATCTTGTAAGAGTGTGTGCCTCTTAATAAAAAACTGAGAGAAATGTTGAAAACACTCGTAAACTTAGCAAGAATCTAAGAGTGTATTTTACTCAATTGTAAGATCTAGGGTGTATTTTAAGTTCAGTTAGTCAAGTAAAAATATGTTTTTAAGAATGTCAATAATTCAGAGATAAAACTAATAATCCGCGTTGAATTTAAGGATATTTTCAATACTATTTCTCTTAACTAACAAATAAAAAAGTCACATAAATTGAGACATGAAAAATTACTAAAGCAAATACGTATTTTAAAATTAATCGTAATCTTCACAACATTATAATACTTGAATCGACGAAGATTTTTGTCAAAACTTTTAATTAAATGGTACCAAATAATCTCCCCCCGAAAACGATTCGAAAGCTCCAAAAAATTATATTAAGGTTCTTTGAAGCTCTTATTAAACTTAAATAAGTTCAAAAAAAATATTCATATCTAGCTTATGAACAATATTATTATAAAGAATATATGATGTCATCGTATTACAATTATTATTATAGAATATTTGGCCGAATTTTCTAATGATTGATATAAATATTTCTATATTATTTTTTATATAGGCGGAATAACCTGAGAGACCCTTGTATTTGATTCGATTTGTCAGTTGGATCCCTGTACTTACGACTTTGCCAACTAAACCTTTAAACTCATTCAAACACAATATTTTAGACCCCTTTCTCATCCGATGGGTGTGTGTAGTACACTCATTTTACACATGAAATACTACGTCATTTTTTAATTACACATCATTATTATTATTATTTTTCCGATGACACATCAGAAATTAAATATTTAAAAATAAATAATATTTTTAAAAAATGCAATTTTCTCTCTCTCTTACTCATTTCACCTCCTTCCCACTTCACCTTCTTTATTCCCACCTTCTACCATTTTCATCCCAAAAATAAAAATCATCATTTTCATCTTTCTTCATAGTTCACACTCAAAAATTTCTTCAATCATAAAATGTGATAGATTATAATTAGTTCTTGCACATAATTTAAGGTTTTATTTATTTTGATTTGATAAAAAGAGATATCAAGAAAACTTCAAATTGGAAAAAAATATGTTTATATGTAAACTCAAGTAATAGATCTTAAAGAATTAAGTTTATAAAAATGGTGAATGATATATTTTCTTGGAAAAACTTTTTTCAATTTTTTATTTGATGATTTTATTGTGATAATGTGTGTCAAAGAAGAACAAAAAAAAGGAGTAGGGGCGGGGTGGATGGGGGCTGAGGTTGAAGAAGAAGAGAAAAGGAGTAGGGGCGGGGGAGGGTGAGGGGTGGGGGCTGAGGTTGAAGAAGGAGAGAAAAAAAGTGGGGTGGGGGTGGGGCTGAAAAAGAAGAAGAGAGAAGGGGTGGGGGTGCGGCGAGGTGGGGTGGAGTGAAGAAGAAGGAGGTTTTCAATATTTTTTTTTAAAAATTATTATTTTTATTTTGTTTTATAATTTTGATAATTTTAAAATAAAATATTATATTCACATGCTTCAAAACGCGTGGGATCACGATATTTATCTAACTAAGTCATTTCAGTGCCACATAAGTCCGGTCAATGGTCAAAGGGATTTAAAAAATAGAGTTTCATTGAATTTAAGGGTTCATTTGGCAAAGTGATAAGTAGAAGGGTTCAACTGACAAATAAAGTCAAGTACAGGAGCCTCCTAGGTCATTCCGCCTTTTATATATTGTAGACTATTTCCGTTTTTATAATGCCAAAATTACGGCTAGTCGGCTAATACTTTAAAGATGAAAATAAATTATTAAAAACAGCACCGAAAAATTTAATAAATCAAGCATTAAATCAATAACTTAGAGATTATAATCTACAAAATAAGCTACAAATTTCATTCAACAATATAATTATTTGGAGAACATCAACCCAACGTGAGGGATGAAATGAAACACACAAGAAAATATCTTGCAAGAATAGGAACAAAAAAAATTGGTGGGCCAAGGTGAAATTTAAGAACAATAATACCATAGATGTCCAAATTATATAGATAATAATTGTTTGAATTCAATTCTATAGTTGTCTTCTTTGTTTCAAAAATGAGCAATCAAAATAAGTAGTCGGCTATTATTATTACTTTCAAAAAATTCACAGTCAGATTAGAGTCCGATTAATTTGAATTCGCATTACATAGGAATGGAAGCATTTTCTATCAAGAGATTCTCTTATATCCAGAATTCGAATTCAAAACTTTTAATTAAATGAAGAAATAACACAATTCACTACATCACATTCTTTCATGACGAAAGTTCTTTTTATGTAGTCACTTATTGAAGGTCTAATTTGATGTTTGAAAAGGACCTACAAGCCAAAGTAATATACTGTGCTAAATTGGAAGTATCACAAAAGAAAGTTACGCGCACTTATGGTAAAAACGGAGACATGTGATGACACACAACAAACTTATCATATTTTCTCATAATAATAATGTTTGGATTGGATTACAAATTTTAAAGTTAAAGTTTGAAAATTTGAGTCATTGAATTAAAAGGTGTGATTGAGCATGTATTTTATTTAAATTTATTTAAAAAAATTATAAGTAAAAGTGAAAATTCATTCGAAAACTAATCTAAGCAATTTTTGAAAACTTGAAAGTATTTTTAAAATAAAATTTTAACATCTAGTCTTATATATGTAATCAAATGCTAGCTTAATTACTTCAAATGCCCATCAAACTTTGATTGGATAGGAAGAGATACACATTCTTGGTACAATTTATGATATTTATTATGTGGTGGTTTTAATTTTTTTTTAAGCTAACATAACCCGTTGTCACTATAACTTCTGACATACCTTTTACACTTCGGATGAGCACTCTATAGTGAGCACATCGTGTACATTAGATCAACCCCTACCGTATAATAGCCTGTAAACCACACAGAAAATGTGAATTGCACTAGATAAGTCTTATGCAACAGACTCGACTTAAAAGACATTAAGAAGGGATCGAGATCAGAAGACGACCTTCCAAATTAACGGAGTCATCCGAAGGACATGTAATGGCTTTTTATTGGCGTTTTGTGTAGGCACGAGATGAAAAACTATTTTAGTGAAAAGAATTAAAGAAAGAAAATGGCCAACAATAGAAGTGCAACTCATCATTTCCCCACTCCTTTTGTCCTAACATAAGAAGCAAACGAGAATCAATTCCCTCGTGGGCTCCAAACATAAGATAAAATTTGAAAAGCAAATGTGAAAGATCAAAATCCAATCCACACCAAGTCTTCTACTACACCACAATCAAAGCATCTCTTTATCTTTGTTTTTTTATTGTTTAACTCTTCCAATCAAAGCATCTCAATCTTTTACTAATCTATACTCCATGTTTGTTTTGACTGGACAAACCTTTTTCAAAAGTATTTGTTGGTTTATTTTTACTTGTTCATTATTTTGAAAATAGTTTTTTATTTGTTTATAAGATATAAATTTTATTTTTTTATTCTTAAGAGTAATTATTTATTCTCCAAATTATTTAAAAATTTAAGGCTTTATATCAGTTAATATGAATATTATAATAGAATATTTATATTTATTTCTTAAAGGATCTGTAAAGTTTAAAATAGACCTGCAAAAGTGAACAAAGGGAGTAATTAATAAAATGATAAAGTTTATAATATTTTAGAAAGTGGGTTGACAACTGAGTTGTATTTAACAATAAAGATATAATAGGTATAAAATAATAAATTATCTCTTAATTTTTAAGATTAAACAAGTAAACCGAATAATTATTTTAGTATAATAAATAAGTAAAAATAAAAATAAACAGAGCGAATACTTTCCTTGTCTCATATTAATTGATCATTTTATATTTTACATGATACTTAAGAAATCATAAATAAGATGATCAATTTTACTAATTTATTGTTTAAAAATATTGATGGATATAAAGATAATTTACGAAAAATATGCTTAATAGCATAGAACATATGAATAATTATTATTGTAATAGATACAATATTGTAATTAATACTTCTTGTTTCATATTAGATAGACACACTTCTTGTTAAAAATATATGTCTCATATTACTTGATCACTTATTAAATCATGATATAATTAGTTAATTTTTTTCTGTTTTACTCGTACAATTAATATGACCTTTGAAAGTTTATACAAATTTTGAAGATCTAAGAAATAAGAATTTCTTTTGTCAATAGGCAAATTAATATGAACAAAGGGCAAAATAGTAAAGTTGATCAATCTAAGACTATCTTCGTTTATTTTTATTTATCATTGTTTGATTTGACACATTCGTTAAGAAAACAAGTACTATTGATATGTATTTTACACACTATCCTTATTAAATGATATTTAGTATTATGTCTTGAATTTTTTTTTGAAGAATAATATTTAATGGTAATGGTAAAACATGAAAAAAAAAATCGTCTTTTCTTTGATATGTCAAAAATAAAAATGTATTTTAGAAACAAATGACAAATAATAATGAATAAAGAGAAGAATAATTTCTTAATTATCCTGAAAATAGAAAGTGCATCTAATATGGGACCTAGGAGTAAATTCTTGAAAAAAGAAAATTTCTAACTTCTAAATTTATTTAGACTTCCAAAGTGTATTAATTATAGAGGTAAAATGAGAAAAAATTAATTATTCGAGCATGTATTTTTAGTAAGATGACGAATGGAGGGAGTAATATATTCATCAGTTAATTATTTTTTTTAATTTCTCATCGATGTTTGATATCTATATTGGAGCCCAACTAAATTTGAATTTGCATCAGGAAGGGAGAGTAAAATGCTCCCTAACAAAGACGATTCCGTACTCAAGGACTCAGACCTCTTAATTAAGAATGAATGAATACTTACAACTCCACCGCAACCTTCATTGGTGGTTAAGTAATTACTTATTAAACCTTCAAAATCTCTTGGGCAATGGACATGCAGATAGGGTAGGTAGATTACTGCTTGATACGGAGTGATGTTAAATGTGACCACCTAAATCCGTCAACATGCATTAACGCCGTTACTTCTACCCCCACTGATCAACTCCCACTCTTTGCTCCACTCAGTTCATTTCACTACTCTATTATCCACACTTGTATAGCTTCTTCTTCCTCATCCATGTCTACTATGGATTCCATCATTCATATCAACTATGTTTCATTAATTTTAGTGTTTTTGATCAGCACGGTAATGGCAACTTC
Source organism: Solanum tacnaense (assembly GCA_029582525.1). Classification (NCBI taxonomy): domain Eukaryota; kingdom Viridiplantae; phylum Streptophyta; class Magnoliopsida; order Solanales; family Solanaceae; genus Solanum; species Solanum tacnaense. The sequence continues at coordinate 5,396 of JAJOOD010020188.1, read as the reverse complement.
TATCGGCATTAACTACGGTCAGATTGCCGATAATCTCCCGCCTCCGGAGAAAGTAGTTCCATTAGTGAAGTCCATGGGAGCAACCAGAGTGAAGCTCTATGACGCCGATCCACATGTCCTCAAAGCATTTGCAAATTCTGGTGTTGAATTTATTGTCAGCCTCGGTAATGAGTATCTCTCTGATATGAAGGATCCTGCTAAAGCTCAGGCGTGGGTTAAAACTAACGTCCAAGCTTATTTACCAGCGACGAAAATCACTTGCATCGCCGTTGGAAATGAAGTACTAACTTTTAACAACACTGCACTTTCCGACAATCTACTACCGGCGATGGAAAATGTTTACGCCGCTCTTGTTAGTATGAACTTAGATAAGCAAGTGAGTGTAACTACTGCACATTCAGTTGCCATTCTCGAGACTTCCTACCCGCCGTCCTCCGGAGCTTTCCGTCGAGATCTTGTTAGCTGTATTACTCAGGTGGTGGATTTCCATTGTAAAACTGGTTCGCCGTTTTTAATCAATGCTTATCCTTATTTTGCGTACAAGGCAGATCCAAAGCAGGTGCAGCTGGATTTCGTGCTGTTTCAGCCTAATCAGGGGATTGTTGATCCAGTTACCAATCTTCATTACGATAACATGCTTTTCGCCCAAATCGATGCGGTTCACTCTGCTTTAGCTTCAATTGGCTATAAAAATGTCTGCGTTCAGATCTCGGAGACAGGTTGGCCGTCGAAAGGAGACGCCGATGAGCTCGGAGCTACGCCAGATAATGCGAGGAAATATAATTGCAATCTTATTAAACTTGTGAGTCAAAAGAAGGGAACTCCGTTGAAGCCTAACAGCAATTTGAACATATACGTCTTTGCTTTGTTTAACGAGAACTTGAAACCTGGCCCTATGTCGGAGCGTAACTATGGTCTTTTCAAACCGGACGGCACACCGTCGTATCCCTTAGGATTCGCCGGAATCAACGCCGGTGTCAGCACTAATAGCAGCTCCGGTAGAAGTCCGGCAACTGGCAGCGGCTCTACAACACCGACGTCGTGGTCACCGCAGGACGGAAGTTCCTCTCCCGGATATATGTCCATTACTTCTAATTCGGTAAGCATACATTTAGTTAGTTTTAGTTTTTTATAATATTTCAAATTAGTCTACACCGCCGTACGACGCCGACGCCGACGCCGGCGCTAACACTAGAGTTTTTTAATTTCAGGGGAGAGGTCTATTTTGCTGGAAATCCTGGATTATGCAACTCCACATCATAGTGGGTTCAATTTTACTGCTATTTTCTCAACTGTAAACTCCATTATTGGAATTGCTGTGAAGTTCCGCCATTGTTGAGTACTGTTGTAAAAGCTAATTTGGGCGTTTCCGCCATAGCTAGTTGCCGTTTTATTCTTTGATTATAGTCTTATTCTTTTGTTTAACGAATAATCGGCGGCTTGATTTGCTCTGCTGATGAGATTCGTCGGTACGCCGGAAAGTCCAAAAGATGACAGCTGCTCCTCGCTTTCCTCGCTGGCTTGATGATGTACTTATTTTCTTCATGATAAGATTAGATCAAGTTGTAATTTGGTAACAATAATTTTGTATATTTATCTATTGCTACATTAATTTGTACAATTGTACTCCATGTATTATTATAGCTTCATTCATCAATGGCATCTTTTCTTGTTTCATTAAAAATTAAATGTTTATAAACACATTTTTAATTTACTCAAATATGTCAAAAATATTTAAAAGTATCTGAAATAAGTTAATTCAAACGGACTCTGAATATCCATAACGCAATATAACTTCATTTGATGTGTGATTCTTTTGGTACTGTTTACTCAAATAAAAACAAGAAGTTGTGGTTTAATTGTATGCTACATTTAAAAGACATAAATTGGGTAAATAAAAATTATATAAGATTAAATAAGAATATCTTTTCTGGACAATTGTAACAGACAATTGATTCTCCAGTTGAAAAGCTTTAATTGTTCATTATTTTAATACTGTTGTTAATGTTGAAAAACTGACTTCTAGAACTTAGTACCGTTGAACCATTTGTTTCAATTCTTCATTGACATTAACCCTCCCCATGCCTTTTATATTCGTTGGAGCCTTAGTCACGAGCTATATTCATATGATGATCTTATATCTATATAATAAATATGTATACTTAAAAGTCCTCTTTTTGGATTAGAGTTGAATGATAATCATTCCTCCTATATTATAGTATGTTTTTCTTTAAAAAAAAATATTTATTGTATACTAACTCTTAATTTAATACCGAAAGAGTTTGAGAAAAGGATCAAAATTATCCCTTATCTTTGCCTCAAGACTCAAAATGATCCTTATCATTTCATATGGAGCACTAATAGTCCTCCTTCTTTGTAAAAATGGTGCAATTTTAGTATTTCTAACATTTTCCGTCAATTTACAACGTTTAGCTCCTTTTGTCCATTCATTAAGCAACAGTGAAGGTTAATTATTAAGGCCACCAAATGAATTAATTTTGAGTGGCAGGATCCATTGTATTCACAATTAATATCACCCTCATATATTGGCTCCATTTATCCATTTACAAATTTACTAAAAAAAAATACTTAGATTCTAACTTGATGTCAGGATATTCATATTGGTGTCCAACTATGTTAGAATCGTGCCGCGTAGGGCTCCATTTGGTTCGTATACCAAGAGCTCAAATCTGAAACCTTTGGTTAAGAGATAAACATTCTTATCCACTTCACTACATCTTTTGGTTGTATAGATATACTAAATCCTTTGTCTAGAATTCCAGAAACACGCTTCAAGTTTAAAACAAGAGCTTGTTAGTATCAATTAAGCATAAAATTATAATTTAATAATTTTTATTGGGTTATGATTACTCGTTAAGAAAATTCATACATCCTTATAGAATTGATAATATCAGGGAGATAATGATATCGAAGAATTTTTTTTATCGTGCACGAATAAAATTGAAGGTTGAATCTTTCTAATTGAAAAGTGCTTACAAAAAGAAGTAACAAATTCTATATACAAGCTATGATTTGCTGCTATAGCTTTGACTCCATTTAGGGCTTATATCTACCCTCTAGAAAATACACAGAACAATTAGTTTTTTAGGGTAAAAAAAATTATTTAATTTAATGCATGACAAGCATATAAGCAACTTCCGTTGATGATAAACGGAAAATATTTGATAGACTAAAATTGTACCATTTTTATAAAGAAGGAGGACTATTAGTGCTTCATATGAAATGATAAGGATCATTTTGAGTCTTGAGGCAAAGATAAGGGACAATTTTGATCCTTTTCTCTAAGAATATACATGTATCGGGTAAAATATCCTTACTGTATTTGACAAATGTTCATGATAAAGTAATTTTTGTAAGAATTCCTACAAAACATACTGTAAATAAGAAGGGAGGGTGTAATATTTAATGTTTAAATGAAACCTAAAATATGAAGTTGAGCTAAAATGAAATAATATTAAGATAGAGTGTCGAAATAAAAAATATTAAATTGCAAGTTAAAGGGAGTGTATATGTATTTGGCCAAAGAATATTTTTCTTAAATCTTTGTGTCCAATCAAATACTAAGGAATAGTAGTGGGAAGTGGAAAAGCTTGGGACCTTTGAGTCTTTAAATCCTATTCAGAGCAGCAACAGGTTTTGCTAATCGAAAAGGGGAAGGAAAAAGATGGGTGTGTTTACAGAGTAAAAAGGAGTGAGTTAGCTGAAGGTGACCATATTTACTCTTGGAGAACTTTGTTTGCATTACGGTCAGTCTCTAACCCCATTTCACTATTTTAAGCAAAGGAAAATTATATAGAGGTAAGTATTGACACAAGTTGAAGGTTTAGTATAGTGATTATTGGGTTGCGAAAATTCTTGGAGGTCGTGTGTTTCTTACTAGACCTTTAGCCAGGATGAATGTTTCTTCATTTGCATCATTATGTGTAAATTCTACTAAGATTGAAATAAATAATCAATATGAATCGATAAGTTTAAAAATATAGTGGATTCAGGAGTACTAGTAATCATAAAGTTTAAATCTGGTATTGGTCTCTAGTGTTGTATGATCGATCTCATGCATGGGACTTTTATTTGTATTTGCATTTGATGAAAATAGTTGTAGATCCTAGTGTTAGCATGCTAGTTATTGTCTCTTGATTCTTGGATAACTGATCATATTGAGATCCCTGAACTTCATCTATGATATTGATCAAATGTGAATTTCAATCTGATCCTCCAGAGCCAGCCATGTACTTGCTTCAAAATGGTTTTGGAAGCTACGATCGATGCCATCACGAGTAATTGTACTGTAAAACAGGTGTTCTTAACCAGGAAGCAGCGGTCAAGCTAACTCTGCTATTTTTGGTACTTTGACAGCTATTGTTTCATTGCCCCTCAAGCTATTCATGCCGATTTCGGCTGGTTCACTCTTATCCATTGGATTGTTTAGTCTTCTTAGGTATAAAACTGACATTTGTGTTGTGATGAGTGATGTTAATAAGGTGGAAGTGGAGGAACTAACTTCCTTCCGTGATCAGAAAAGCTCGAAGAAAGTTCACTCTCAAGGATGCATGTGTTTGAAACAATGTTAGCAGTACGCCAAACTTTTCATGTTTAACTTTTTGTTGATCTTCGATTCCGATCCCATGAAGATAAAAACCATTTTTTTGGCAGAAGAACAACGTTAACATGGATTTGGGGATCTGATGAAGTTTAATTTGGATTAGTCTTTGTTAATTGTTTTTGAATATGTATATCTGAATTAACTTCTTCCATGATTTCCATTCTTGCTGCAACTTTGTTGGTTTAGTATGCCTCAGTCCCGAACAAGTGAGATTAGATATTGGATTCTCACATTCCAATTTTCTCTGTTTAAAATCATCTCAAACCAACATTGTAAAAAATACAAATAGAAGTTATACCAAACAGGGGCGGAGCCACGTAGGCTCAAGGGGACACCCTTCGTCGAAAAATTATATTATAAATACACGTAAAATTTTGACTTTATATTGGTATATATAGAATTTAGACCCCCTGAAATAACAAAGTGATGTGCAGTGGAGTTGGCAATAGCCTGTGCAATCCTACTTTTTGTCCCGGTTCGATTCCCCGCAGGGTTGTTTTCTTTTTCTGTAATTATTTTGACTTCTTGAATTCAATTAAGTAAATAAACATGCGTAATTTTAACATAAAAGTTCAATAGCTTGGTGGTTAATAGTATCATGAAGGTCTCCAAGACCCAAGTTCGAATCCCTCCTCTACTAACTATTTTTTTTCAATTAAAATTAAATTATTTTAATACATTTTCCTTGTAGAATAAGATTTCCTTGAATTTAATACTTTTTCTTGTGGATTTTTTTCAATTAAAATTGAATTATTTCCTTAAATTTTAATAC
>JAJOOD010020187.1:0-23591 GCA_029582525.1 Solanum tacnaense | reverse complement strand
CTAATTTTATGATAAGGTTCTTGTAATAGACTTAATAGACTTCTTTTGATTGTAAAGGGTCGTGTCCCTACTTATGTTTTGTGATTGTGTCTAAGATGACCATGTGAGACTTAGACTTCCGCTGTGTGTTTTTAAAGTTGTTTTAATGAAGCTTGAATGTTTGGATGTAAATAAGTTTTTTTTCCCGCACTATTATCATTATTGAATGCAATGAATGACTATGTGGTTTGTATAAGACCCCTTTCGGGGTCGAGTACGCCTTGTTACGACTTGGGGGTGCTCCCGGGTCGTGACATTGAGGTATCTGAAGAAAACATGGGACCTAGTTATTTTCTATCCTTCAGGAGATTCTTTTGAACTGGTAGGACATGCAGATGCAGATTATGTAGGGTATCAAGTTGATAGAAAGAGCACCTCAGGAATGATTCACTTCTTGGGCACTTCTCTTATCTTTTGGGGAACCAAAAAGCAAAATTCAGTGGCTCTTTCTACAGCTGAAGCAGAATATGTAGAAATTGCATCTTGTTGTGCTCAACTTCTGTGGATAAAGCAATAACTTGAAGACTTTGGAGTTCTTACTCACACTATCCCTCTCATATGTGATAACACAAGTGCTTTCAATATGTCCAAGAATCCAGTTCAGCATAAAAGGACCAATCACATTGATGTGAGACATCACTTTCTGAGAGATAATGTTGAAAAGAATCATCTATGTGAAGTATTGCAAGACTGAAGATAAAATTGTTGATATATTCACCAAGGCTATGAGTAAGGAACAATTTGAGAACAATAGATTGAGGCGAGGACTGCTGAAGATAGACTGAACCAAATTCATTCAAAGGCATCAAGCCCTCATTGGCTATGATCAAGTGGCAGGTATCCTTGACAACTCTAATGCTTGTTTGATAGGACCAATTTCGTACCTTCTTGCAGGTATACAATTATAATGAATTGATGGAACAAAGGAAGGACTACAATTTTGATATGATCATCTTCAAACTGGAGAGGGGGCCTGATCCCGTCTCAAAGGTTAGCATGTATATGCATTATTTTTGAAATATTAATTAGAACCGTTGTCACTTCCACGTGTCAGTCATCCGTCTTTAAGTCCAAGCGACGCATCTAATCAAAGGGACCTGACACACCTATTCATTTTCTTTTATACTCCTTCCCTCGCCTTTCTTTCTAAATTTTTCAAACTTTCTTCTCTAACTTTTCTGAAACCCTAGAAAATCCTCTCTTTTTTTCTTATTTTCTTCTGCAATATGTCTCATTCTCCATCGTCCTCTAACAAAATGATGTAAGCTTTAAATGAAATAGACCCTATTGCCTTCTATTCTTCGACCATTAACTCTTCTTCAACCATTCCTCCGGTTGACATTCCTGGATCCAGTAGACAAACCCCCTTATACTTGAGCCCTCTCTAGACCTGAATGCCCCTTTAGAGTCATCTCAACCTGGTCCTTCTCTCTCCGTTTTGTCTGATTTTCTGTTCGAAGGAGATCTTCCTGAAGGAAAAACATCTGAATCTAACATCCTCGCTGCAAGTGAGGAGTTAGTAGTTGAAAGTCTTGCATAGATGAGGGTAGGCGTGAGAACACCTTTTACTGAAGAAAGAACTCTGGAAGACTCCCTTGGAACACCTGAACCAATGTTTGACAAAACACCTATATTTAATCTTCCTCATGTCTCTTCAACTGATGAAGAAGCAGAGGACAACATTCCTTTTAGATGGGCTGTACAAAGAAGGATGGTTCCCATCTCCAACAAATGAAAGGAGAAACTGACAGGGGAAACACCACCAAGGGAATATTCCACCAGGGTGTCACTCAGAAGTTTATGAATGATGCAATAAAGTCAAACAAAGTTAGTACTACATAAAGCAAAAAAAAAAAGAAAGTCTGGTTTACAAGAAAATGTTGTTCCTGATGAAAGGGTAGTCGAAGTTTCAAATGAACAGAAGGAAAGTGCCACTGTATCTGAGGATATTGTTTCTGCAGTGGATAAAAGAAGGAAAGAAACACTGGGCAAGAAAAAAGAGAAACCTAGAAGCAAAAAACCATCAGGAAAAAAGGTCACTATATCAATGAATGGAAAAAAGAAAGTAAATGAAACATCTAAGAGAAAGAGAGAAGTATCACCCAAAGTGTCACCTGACATTGACGAACTGTTTGGGAAATCTGAGTCCGAGTCTGAAGAGGGACCAGATCCGAAGAGTAAAAAGGTGAAGGCTGAGAAGAAAGGGTCTAAAGAGGATATTGTCAACAATCTGAGGCAACAGAAGGTTCTGAATGGGAGGGTCTTCGACCCTGAAATAATCTCAAAACCAGGGATGTGCACTTTGGTTGCAATTGAAATCCGATCATGGACCCACTTGTTCACAAACCACACTCATGTTCTGCATGAGCAACAAATGAGGGATTTTTACTATAATGCTGAGTTTATTGAGGATGGTATCCTCAACACACGAGTAGGGGATAGGATTCTTCATTTGAATTAGGAGAGACTAGGTGAAATCTTGAACGTTCCCAAGGAAGAAAATAGATCTGTAGTAGAGAAATTCTGCTCCAAGGGCTTTCCTAAGGAATGCGGCAAACTCACCAAGCTGAACTGTGTTGGGATCTCCAAGAAACTTCTCAAGAGAGATTATTAACTATTTTTTGAGTTTTTCAACAAAGTGCTCCTTCCCAGATCTGAGAAAAGAACAGTTGCTTCTGCGACTGATCTGGTTGTGAAGGAGGCACTAAGCACATTCGAGCCCTTGAATCTTCCAGCCCTCATGCTAGAGCACATGTACAAGACGGTCATAACTCAAAAAGGAAAACATGGCATGGGGTATGGTTACTTCCTAACCAAAGTGTTCAAACATTTGGACATTCCTCTTGGAGTGGGAACAGTTGGGACTATGAAGTAGACTTTCTCTATGAACACTCTCGTTGAGTGTGAGATCATGAAAGAAAGGACAGGACATCTAAGCAAAATGTCTGAGTTGGTGGTTGATCAGGGTCAACTGAAGCATGAATTGGAAGAGATGACTGTCTTAGTAAGCAAAAGAGATGCTGAGATAGCCTTACTGAAGGCACAATTGGCAAAATCACAAATAGATGGACCTGGTTCAGCTGAAGTCTCTGAGTTGAGGAAGAAGAATGGAACTCTTTTAGCCGAAAATGTTGAACTGAAAGAAAATCTGATCAAATTCAATGATGCTGCCAATGATCACCTCACTCTTCTCATCCAATTCCTTACCCAAAAGCCTCCCTCCTCCTAGTCCCTTCCTAATTCTCAGATCAAGTCCTCCCTGCTTCCTTTTATCCTTGTGTAGGCAGTGTCTCAGGTTCTCTTAATATTTTTATTATAATGTATTGAATGTTTTCCTTAAATGCAATGGAATGGATCTCTGTTTTGTACATGACCTTGCTTACCTTCATGCTTTTCTTTTTATGCTTGTGTTGCCAATTGGCCATGGTTCTATGAATCTTGCTTACTGTTGATCCTAGTGTATTGTCTTTCTTTTTTATGATGCCAAAAGGGGAAATATGTTTGTATGCTCTGGTTGAAGGTTGGTTGGGTTAGGAGAGTTTGTTGAAAATGGTGATATAATATTGTTGTTAATGGAAAGTTGTTTGGCTTGCTCATAGGTGATAAGTGTTGATTTGTTTGTCATTATCAAAAAGGGGGAAAATGTAATATTTTAGTTTTGATGATTTGACAAACAAAGGGATTTGGTAAGGGTACATGATCCCATTGTGTGAACCATGCTCTATTGGTGAAAACGACAACTGGAAATAGTACACTGCCAATAGTAGACCTACAGGAGCGCGGCGCGCGTTTGTGCTGTACAACAGAGTCGTTGGTCAATGGTATTGCTAGCCTTACTTTTGGGTTTCGTTCCCATCACATATAAGGTCAACATCATTAGACACAACCTTAGTTTTTGCACTCTCTAAAAGGATTGAAGAATATCGCAAATACCACACACCAGAAATATCTTCCGGTGGAACAACAAGGACCTGATAGAGTTATCTTCGTTCCTAGTTTTTCTTAGGTTTATATTTCAGTGTTTCACGTTGTAGATCTCTTCCTGAGTTATAAAGGAAGTGGATCAGTGATTGTTCTTAGTGAGTATCGTTTGGAGTCATAGCTAGAGTTAGCTATTGGAGTTGTTGAAGTCTAAATCAACTAGAGTTAGTTGTTTTAGTGGGCAATAGAATTATTGCTTAGTTTCCTTTGTAGTAGAGTTACTACATTGAGGGGGAAGGGATTTAGAGTTAAATTCCTAGGTTGCAAGAGTTTGTAATCCGAATATTGCTCCGTTTTGAGTGAAATGGAGTTGGGTTGAAATCCTGTGAGTACAAGTCGTGGTGTTTACCGCCCTTGAGCAAGTGAGTTTCCACGTAAAACTGCTTGTGTCTTTTACTTTATCGTTTGCATTTTTATTATTGTTTTTATTGTGCCAAGGGACCTGGTCCTTGACAAATAGTGAATGCATACATTCTATCAGATTTGATTTTTCCACCCCTAAACTAAGGTAAGATGTTAAGTATGATGTAGTTCTGTGTTAGTTTTTCTGTGTCAGTTTATGTGAGTTTTATTTATAGAAAATTAATTTGAGCAAATTTCAAAGTTAAATTGAATTAGATCAACTCAATCTTTTAAATTAAATTTTGATACTAGAAAGTTTAACAAAAAATATCATAAAGTGTACTTCTTTTTATGTTTATATATTTAAACAATATAAAATTAGTCAAAGATTATATAATTTAAAATCTCGATAAGCGAAAAATATATTTTTAAAAAACACTCAGGTCGGATGAAGTATTAATTAATTGGCAAAATGAAAAATCACTCTGATATAAGACTAGTTGACGTGAGATAATTAGAAGTTTTTTAGTATGTATCTCAGCAACTAAAACTAGTTGCATGAGCCACCTTTCTGTCTCAACAATAAATGAATATAAAATTTATCGATTCAAAAATATAAAATTTGAGGTCCCTCTTTTAGACTCAAAAATTAAAATTGTCGGGGAATTTCTATATTCAATATTGATATACTAATTATTTTTTTTTCAAACAACATAAACATTCATTCTAAAAATAGGTCCGCCTCTACTTATTTGTGAAACAAAAAGACAATCTCTCACAACTAATAGATTAGAGGATGTGCTGTGGATGAGTAAAAGAAGTTTATTTTTTTTATAAAAAAAATGCTTCTTTCTTTTCATTTTAGTTGACACCACTATTTTTTAAGGGGAAATTAAATAAATACTTCATAAAAGTAATAATTATAAATATATATCCCTTTATATTCATATTCCATTAAATAAATACACTATATACCTCCAATTAATTCCGCTTAACTGATACTAAATAAGTATCATATATTGTATTGGTATTATTAAGGCTGAAAATTTCGCTTAATTGCTATTGATTTAATATTAGTTAAGCAAAATTATCAACCTTAATGATACTAATATAATATATGATACTGGTTTAGTATCAGTTAAGCGAAAATTATCAGCCTTAATGGAGAGGGGCATGAGTTGTAATTAATTATGAGAGAATGAGTATTTCTTGAATTACTTTGGATTTGGGTATGAACATATAATATTTTGAATTTTATGGTCCATTGACATAGTTTTTCCTTATTTGAATACACTCCAAATAGATTAATACTCTCTCTAGTCTCTACTTAAATTTATGTATGGTAATTTAAATGTTTAATTGGACACTAAGTTTAAGAGAAAAAAAATATTTTTTATACTTTAAGGGGTCGTTTGGTTTGAATTCAAGTTATGATGGAATTAATTATGATGGATAAATTATGATGAGACTGTTTTTTATTGAGTGTTTGGTTTGTTGTATTCAAAATAATAAATTTTAAGAACAATTTATTTGTTTACAAAAATGCCCTCCATGAATATAAAAAGTGATGTAGCGAAAGGGTTGAAAGAGACATTTTTGTCATTTACTTATTTTATCCTGGGATAAGTTATCCCGAGATTACTATACCACCCAAGGAGAGGGATAACTTATCCCAATACTAATTATTAATCCCCGGATAAGTTATTCTGAATTTGCCAACCAAACAACAAATTAAGTGGTACTATAATTTAATCTCATGACTATTTGGTATTATCCTTCACACCAAATGACCCCTTAGTATGTATGAGATAGGTCGTGAGATTTACATGGCTATAAAAACATGTCATTTAACTATAAAATGATAAATTGCCATAAAACGAGGGTTGAATATATATATATAGATATTTATTTATTTACATTTTTACCACAATATATATGACTATATGAGTACTTGTTGTATATTTGAACTTCTTTAACCTATATTCAAATAATTGTTTTTTCATCTAAATTTTATATGGAATCAAATATTGTTACACAAAATTTTAAAAAATAATTATAGCAAAATCACATCCTCCCAAAAAAACAAAAAAAAATGTGGAGGTTCTCTTCTCAAATAGGCAGAGAGAAAAGCGCAGCTGGTTTTGGCTGACCCAAGCTTTGTACTCAGTTGGCCCCACACCCAAGTGCCTCATGTAATGTAACTGCTCTCCCATTACACATTTCCAATTTTACCCTTCCCTTTTCTCCTTTATATAACTAAAATCTTCCTTCCACTTTCTCCTCAAACCTCACTCTTCAAAACACCAAAATTCCTCATTTCTCCTTGCACAACAACACCAATGGCAAAAGGAGGAAAACTCACAAAACTCAAATCCGTGTTGAAGAAAATGCAATCCTTCAAAATTGGCCGCGCTAATGGCACCGCTGCCGTAGCAACTCATCATCATTCTTCCTCCGAAGAAGACGATTCCTTTTCCGATGAAAATCGCTGCTCCGGTAAGAATTTGTTCCCGGTCTACGTCGGAAAATCTCGCCGCCGGTACCTAGTGAGCTCCGACGTCATCGATCACCCGCTATTCCGCGAACTCGTGGAAAGGTCCGGCGAGTCTGAAGAATATATTACAGTTGGATGTGAAGTTGTGCTGTTTGAACATTTGCTATGGATGCTTGAAAATGCAGATCCTCAGCCGGAGTCATTAGAGGAATTGGTTGAATTTTACTCTTGCTGATGTGGAATAACTGTCAGTAACTGAATGGTAAAAATAACTGTGACGTGGAAATTGGAAATGGCTAATATTTGGTATATAGTTGTAAATTTAATTTTCCCAAGAGTTAATGATTTTGATTAATTAGTGGTTTAGAAGGAGCGGGGGAAAAAATAAATTAAAAAAGAGGATTAGCCTAAGGCAAATCTCTTTTGTATTGAAGAGATAAGCCTAATGAGTGATTTGTTATTTCTTAATCAATGCATGTTCCATTCTTTCCAAATATGTACCAAGTTTTTGTTGATCTTATCCATTTTGTTCCTTCAGTTTCTTTTTTTTTTATCTTATTTGAAACTATAATGTTGACATTTTGTTGTTTACGATAAGAAAAATTAAGGGGTCATTTGGTATTTGATTACTGATAGAAATTAGTTGTGTAGTTTAGTTATTTATGTAAATTTGTAAAATAATAATCAACTTACCAAATCATACTTGGTATATATAGTAATAAAAAGACCCTTATATAGTTATTCTTAATAGTCACAACTTATCAAGAAGGACGACTCAAAAAATTTAACTGGCTATAGAGTGACTAAATTAAATTTCTCTCTAAGATATGTAGCGTTACACTTTATAGATACACTTGTCTCATACTTAATCAAAATTTAGAATCCATCTTCGTTGAATCAAATTGATCGTATATATAAGTATTGACTATAGTCGTTAGAATAAATAAGCAGATATGATAATAGGGAATGAAGAGAAAATTGTTATAGGGGCGACCGAGCTAGGTTAGACCAATGAATTGAAACTAGCGAAAATTGCTAGCATGCAAACATTCAATTATTACCTTTAACGACATTCATTCTCCGACAAATGAATTACATGACTTGTTTTATATCGCAAGATTTGACGTGAGTATTTTATCTCTTTAATTTATTTGTGAAACTTCTGGCATTTTTCTATAAACAAAGGTTACACGTTATGCTAAGCTTAAGCATCTGATGTTGAAAAATGTGATAAAATTGATCCTTGATTTTAACGTACTACACAGCTGTTGGTTTTTTCTTTTTCCATACAGCTGTGTTGGTTGGGGTCACCAGTTTTAAATCTTTTATTTTTTGTGTGTTTAATTTGTCCTCCACATAATTTGTCCAAAGAGCTACTGGGCTCCTTGTACACGTACTCACTTTTTGCACGTATAACTGGAAGTTGATCTGTCAATATATAGTAAATACTTTTTCGATTAATTCCCAAACTATATATTATGTTTGAGTTTTGAAGAAGCTAAAGTCTTAAACTTCATGAACAAGGCTACTTAATTAACAATGACAATTATGTTGAGTTAATTTGCAGCTTCTTAGATAAAATGATGGCTATAATTGCCCATTTTAACTACGTACTTAATTAGCTTCATAGTTTAGCATGTAACTATCTATGATCATGTCTATATATGTTATTCCACTCCGATCCTTCTATCACATTTTATATGTCGTATTTTCATTTTTAGTTTGTGTAAAAAAAGAACTATTTTTACATGTAGATACAATAATTAACGTTAATATTTCATTTTCTCCTTAATGAGATGATTGTTTAATTTACGGCTTGTTTTAGGCTATAAAATTTAAAAGATTTTGTCTTTTTAAACTTCATGCCTAGTCAAGGTCTTACATTAAAATTGGGATGGATGGTTTAATTTGGTTGGGAACAAGTTATCCCGAGATAAGTTATTCCACCATGTATATGAGATAACTTATCTCATCACTAAGGTATAAATGGTGGAATAAATAATTTCAGAACTGGTTAATACCTCCAACCGAACACACGATAAAATAGTCCTGCATTTTATCCTTAAATTATTAAACCTTATACCTTATATCTTATACCTCACACTAAACGCGAGTAAATAACTTTGGTTTCTGGTTTGTAGATTTTGAACTCCTTACTACCCTATCATTAATTTAATATTATTATTAATATAAAATACAGTGGTCCTATTTACGTAACGATGCTTATGGCTTAATAAAACAAATTAAAAAGTAACTTTTGCAGCGACCAGCTGGTTGTTTGTAAAGGTTAATTTACATCTAATTTAGTTTTTGTACATATACTTTTTTTTAGATATCTTAATTAATTACTTCTTCCTAATTTTTCTGAGTCTTTCAGTAGTTAGTGGATCAACTGCTAGGTTGTAACTTCTCTTTATATAATATAAAATAATATAATAATTAATATGTTAGCTCTTAAGTAGAGAAAAGTAATCTTTTACAACTTGTTTTATTATTCAACCCATAGTAGTAGAAAGAAATTAAAAGAAATGGGCAGTCAGCATGCATATTTTATTATACTAATGATTGGGTAGTTGAAGATGCTTTTGTGTTTTTTTTTTAAAATAAAAAGAAACATCTATATTGATTTTGTTAATATGGAGACAAGTATAATTATATATTAATTTACACATTAATTAAATGGTGTACCCAACACACGCTCTTGTTTGTAGCTTTGTTTGTTGGTAGAAAGATATTCTCATTGCCCTTTTGAATTAAAATGTTTAATAAATTATTTATGAAGAGATATATGGATTTAAGGAGGATTTTTGTGTATTGCTAAGTGGAAGACATGAAAAAAATTATATATTAGTAGCTCCTAACACGCAGTGGAGCACCTTATTATCTGTAACAACGCGTTTTTAATAAACTCTAATCTTTCTAACTTGGGTTCATTATGACTTTAATTTGATATTTTGTTAGAACAATTAATTCGATCAGAATAGTGAAATTAATGAAAAAATTTAAAAGAATTAAATATTATTTTTCTTTTCCATTTTTTTTGTGAAGACAAATATTTGAAAAAGTTTTCGAGATTTTCAATCGTTTTTCTTATCGGGAGGAATTAGGGGTATGTAAAAATCGGTTTAATCGATAAATTGAATAAAAAATATTATATTGGTTTATCGATATTAGGTAATTGGGTTAAAGGTTTTATAAATTTTTTTATTTGGTCATCAATTTGTTTCCCATTTAATTAATGGTTATATCGATAACCCAATAAGGTTATATCAAAATTAATTTATTTCTAATTATATAACAATGACTTTAACATTTTCCAACCATATTTCTTAATTTTTAGAATTACTTTCAATTGTAGGCAACACAAACTAGTCTCTCTAATACGACACCTTCTTTCTTTTCGATATAAACTAGTATTACATACCTTCCCCCTTCTCAGTTTCAAAATTTGATTGTAACAAAGAGAAACACTTAATGTTATTTCGGCAATTTCTTGCCTGATTCTTTAGAAGGAATTCAAATAATTTTGTCTTAAACAAAAGTAATCAATGTAAAAATTTGTAATGCACTTCTATTTTTACTATTATTTCTGTTTTATGAACATTGTGTATATATGATTATTTAAGCATATTTTTGTTGATTAAGCTGGAAATCAATTAACCGAAATTTGATAATAATATAATATCTTATTGATTTAACTATCAATTTAGTTGATTCATATATCAAAACTGATAAATCAAATCGATAATATATAAATCAGACCAAATCGATCAATGCATACCTAAGATGAATAGTTTGGAAAGGAAGCAAGACCAAGAACTAAACTATTAGTAGAGTAAATTATTTTTACGTGTCAAGTTAAATATGAATAAACGACTTCAATCAATAAAATTAACCAACTTCTTTTTTTGATTTGAAGAAAATATTTTCAAAAAAAAAAAAACAATTCCATTCAGATTGCTTTGAAAAACTTGTTTATCGCGGATAATATAAAAATATATCCTCTTATCTATTATGCCGTACACCTGCATGCTTTTGTCTGCCACTACACTACAATATCTATGCATTGGGCAAAAAAGGGTTTACTGTTAGGATATGTGATTTTACTTGGCCAAATTAGGGGTATGATTGATCAGTTTAGCTCGGTTTTATGAATTATTAATTTTAGTAATCCGCCCATATTTTGATGAGGTGGGTGTGACTTTTTTACATGGATAAAATATGGGTCGATACCCATATTCAATTCATAAAAATATGGATAAAATATGGGTAAACTATGAGTAAAATATGGATTAGTTAAATTGGTTAAACTTCTAACTTTTATTCACTCAAAATTCATGTAAAAAAATTTGTTACTTCTCTTCCTTTTTATGTTCTTCTATAAAACTAATTATTTTTCTCTATAATTGAAAAGGTGAAGTCTTTGGCCCTCCAAAAATATATATTTTAAATGCACATTTCTTTTGTTAATTATAATTATATTTTTATATTTGTTTAATTTTATATTGGCTAATAAATAATAGTGTAAAATAAGCAAATCATGTATTAGTATTGACATTGCTTAAGCCGTAAAGTGCATTAAGCATGTTTTAGTCCTAAATTTCAACTATTCATTTACTTTGAAATTAAAAACATTCTCCCCTTGTTATTACATAAATTTATTTTATATTGAAAAGTTAGGATTTTATTTATTTTTTACTTTTATGATACAATAAAACTAAATGAAGCATTTTCAATATTTTTCATCTCAAAAAAGACTAAAATATTTTCTCCATGTTGAATTCTTAAGTAGAGTACTATTTACTCATGAAAATATGGGTAAACTAGTATTTTACCCAATTCATTTTTACCCATATCAAATATGGGCTGGTTGAATTAATACTCATTTTATGTTGACCCATTTTCAACCCACCCAAATTTGACCCAACCCGCCCATTTGCCACCACTAAGTCAAATCACAGCTCGGTTTTATGAATTATTAATTTGATAAATTTATTGATTTTTGATTTTTAAATATGCTAAATTAATAGTCAAACCAATAAGATAACTTTATCGATTTTTGGTTTATTGGTATTGATTCTTAATGGTTCGGTTTCAGTTTAACCAATAAAAAAACTTATAAAACAAATATATGACTTCTCTAACAATTTGACGCGACAAGACAATAATGTAACTTTACAAATACTCATAAAATAGAAAGTAAGAAACAATAGCAACTTACGTGAAAAGACCTATACAAGTGTAACGCAAAGACAAATTAAGAGGAATAGTATGGTTCTTACTTTAGGTTTTGACGTTTTATATAGTGTGATATTTTGAATTCAAAATCATTGTGAAGTGTGAATGAAGGCTATAGGACAAATGCACTAACTAGAAAGGTATTGATATTTATATTTAATATTTATGTACTGATAAAGTAATAAATTAAATTACTACGGTCTTAATGAGTTATTAATTGGTTTATCCAATATTAAAAAGCAAAAACAGAACCAATAACCTCATAATAAATTTTCTTAGAAGACCATTAAAAAATCGTTATCCCAACAATAATAAACCAATAACACTTTTTCAATATGATTTATCGATTTGATTGTTGCACATCCCTAACCAAAATAATGTGACTTATTCCTAAAAGTGGTTTCGGATAATATATGGTTAAAGAAAATAATATGTACGTCCCACGATCATTGCGTGTGGCAAAAAAAAATAAAAAATTAACAAACAAATGCATGACTAGGAGGTGTTATATAAAGTATTTTTGTAAGAGTTCATCTCTAACTTTTGTTAAATGATATTTACTCTATCCTCCTGCCTAAAAGTGAATTAATTACAAGTATCCGTTCAAATTAGAAACCTAAAAGAAAATGTACGAATTACAACATATTATAACAAGTTAAAATATACTAATAATGTAAAAATTACTTTACATCGTTAGTTAATAGTAGTATTAAGTTAAATCTTTTTTGCATGTGATACACTACACAATGTGTGATACTGTTCCTACTGTAGCCAGAGGAAAAAAATAAATAAAGGAAAAAGAAGACGGTTTAATTTGTGAGTTTCCTTTTTAATTTTTTATTTGGTGTCTGGTACGCACATTAGGCCCCTGATTAATTCAGATTCACATCTCACTCTTATATATATGGTAAGTGGAATGTGTTTCTAACAAGACTTTTTCTATATTCAGAATTCATACTCAAGACCTCTAATTAAGAATAAAGAGATCTTATTTATTCCACCACAATCCTCGTGATAATTTGGGAGTTGATAAAGTTGAAGTTTAGAGAAAATATACGTGTAGGGAACTTGACATTGACAAAGCAAAGAAGAGAATATGGAGGAATCATTTTGTATGAGTTAATAGATGCAGAAATGAAAAAAAAAAACAAAATATAGCTCAAGAGAAGACGGCCGATGTTTGTGGCTTTTTTATGAGAAGACACACACGGTCATGCTTCTTATAATGTCAATTGTACTGTGTCTTCCCATGCTCTTCCTCTGTCTTTATGGATGCCAAAATTTTATTCATAAAAATACAAATAGTTTAATTCACCTAAGTTTAAGTTGATTAATGACTATAGGTTTTTGATTCCTAATTAGACTCGAATCAAGGAGTACAAGATAGAGGAAAATCAACCATCTGATGACGAACACCCATCCCTGGATGGTGTGTAGCTAGTTTCTATACCAAAACAGATCGAAAATTATAAGTCACCAAACATGTAGGCTTCACATTTTAGCTAGAACAAATTTTGTAAAATATTTGGTATATTTACAACTAACCTATTTAGGATAATTACCTATTAAAAAGTCGGACGCATACAAAAGGTGGGTGTGATGTACGTGCACATGTTAACTTCGAAAAAATTATGTATAGAAGGATTATATATTTGTTTGTGCACCCTCATAATACAAAAGTTGATTTGATGCACTGATTTGGCGAGTGCCCTTGGTGATCTCTCTGTGCATGCAAGCTTTTGGACATCATCAAGTTAGGCGAAAGGATTGAATAATGCATAAACAAATTTGGAGGTGTTACAAGCAACTAATAAGACTTAAAAATTTTGTGGGATCAATGAGAACAAGGACTAGTCAAACCTCTTGGCGTTTGTAGTCTTTATCAATATGAACTCTATTTTCAGTTGGACACTTCAACTTGCCCACTCGACTGTGGATGATATGGGATAGCCGCTTTAATTTGTGCTACTTCACATCATATTTAGCCAACAATGTTTTGTAAAAGCATTAGACGTGTCGTCAATTTCCAGCACATCACTCCCCCTTATAAGGCGATAGATGATAGGAAAGAATAACTTGAGAACAGAAAAATATAGAGTAAAATAGAGACAATACACGAGAAAAGAATAACTTAGCTTCTCTTCAGACTTACACTGCTGCAGGAGTCTTTTTATAATGCAAATACAGCAACGGCTAAAGCCAAAAAAAAAATTACTTCACCAAAAACTTTCTCCTAAAAACTAGATAACAGTCCACGTTTTAAAGTACTTCCTAAAGACTAGGACAAACATAACAGTAGGCATCTTATTTACTAACGTGACTTATTAAAAACTAACACCCTCCCTTAAACCGAAAGCTTTCAAGCTTCAGTTTAGAGTCAGCTTCTTGAACTCTTCCATAGTGCCGATACCCATCAACCTTCTGAGATTTTGAAAAAGCAGAAACTTGAGAGGTTTAGTGAAAATATCCGCCAGCTGATCTTCACTTCGGCAATATTTCAACTCTATCGTTCCTTCATCGTTGCGATCTCGCAGGAAATAATACTTCACATCAATGTGTTTGCTTCTTCCATGTAACACTGGATTTTTAGATAGCTTGATAGCAGAGTTGTTATCACAGAAAATTGTAGTTGCTCTTTCTTGTTTAAACTGTAGCTCTTCAAGAATTCTTCTCAACCAAACAGCTTGACAAGCACAAGCTGTAGCAGCAATAAATTCAGCCTCAGTACTTGATAAAGCGACAATCTTTTGCTTTCTGGAAGACCATGAAACAGCCCCTGTGCCCAGCATAAAAACATAACCTGATGTGCTTTTCCTGTCGTCCTGATCTCCTGCATAGTCACTATCAGCAAAACCAAGCAAACTTGATTTCTCACCTTGCTTATAGAACAAACCAAAATCCTTAGTGACTTGTAAGTAGCGAAGGATTCTCTTGGCAGCTAGCAGGTGAATTTCGGCGGGGCTCTCCATATATCTACTTATAAGACTTACAGCATACATGATATCGGGCCTTGTGGCAGTAAGATACATCAAACTACCTACAATTTGCCTAAACAGTGTGCTGTCTACAACATCTCCTCTTCCAACTTTGTTTAGCTTCAGGCCGAACTCAACGGGAGTATTGACTGGATTGCAATTCTTCATCTTGAATCGGTCTAAAATTTCCCGTACATATTTCTTTTGGGAAACAAATATACCATCATCAGATTGCACTACTTCTAAACCAAGAAAATAATGCATCTTACCTAGATCAGACATTTCAAATTCATCCATCATGGACTTTTTAAAATGAGAAAACATGGCATTATCATTCCCGGTAAATATAAGATCATCAACATATAAACACACAATGAGCATTTTTCCTGGTTCTTCAAATTTAACAAAAAAAGAGTGCTCATATGGACATTTCAGGAAACCAACCTTTTGAAAGTAAGTCTCGATGCGACTATACCAAGCTCGCGGAGCTTGTTTTAGTCCGTAAAGAGCCTTTTTCAACTTGTATACCTTATGCTCAGATCCAATTTTAATATAACCAGAAGGTTGCTCGATAAATACCTCTTCCTCCAGGTATCCATGTAGGAAAGCCGATTTGACATCCAACTGAAAGATAGGCCACAAATTTTGTGCCGCCAATGCAATTACCATTCTGATGGTGTCATGCCTTGCAACTGGTGCAAAAACTTCTGTGTAGTCCACTCCATGCTCTTGCTTGTATCCCTTAGCCACCAATCGCGCCTTATATTTGTCAATTTCACCATTTTCCTTGAGTTTCGTCTTATAGACCCACTTGACACCTATGATTTTGTGCCCCTTGGGAAGATCTGATAACTCCCAAGTGCCATTTCTTTCAATAGAATCAATCTCATCATCCATGGCTTTACGCCATTTCTCCTCTTTGACAGCATTCTCAAAAGTTGTAGGATCGCAGTCTGTAAACAATGCAAAATGGGAAACATCTTCATTAACATCAATCCCTGTTACCTTAAAATCCATCATCCACGCAGGCCTTCTGCTAGCACGACGAAGAGGCTGATCAGCTGTATCAGTCTCTTCCAAAATTGATGCTGAACTTTCAGTAGCTGCACGAGGAGAAGTTTCAGAAATATCGGGTACAACTGATGGTGAAGTTTCAGCAACTTCTTGAGTAGAAGTTTCAGAAATTTTGGGTACCGCAACTACTTCTTCGACTTCATTATTAATTAGGATTGGAGTAGACTGCTGCATATTCCAATCCCAAGTTCTTTCTTCATCAAAAAACGACATCTCTGCTGGTCACAACCTTTTTTGTCAATGGATTGAACAACTTGTACGCCTTGGATGCCTCGCTAACTCCAAGAAAAACACATTTCTCTCCTCTATTATCAAGCTTCTTCCTTTTTGCTTCTGGAACATGTGCATAAGCAATGGAACCAAAAACTTTGAAGTGGTCTACTGCCGGTTTCCTCCCGCTCCAAGCTTCCTCAGGTGTCATATCTCGAAGAGCAAAAGTGGGACTTCTGTTCAAGATGTGAATGCTCCAATTCACTGCTTCCGGCCAAAATTCCTTTGGAAATCTTCCTCGAGCCAGCAAGGTACGAACCATATTGAGAATGGTTCTATTCTTCCTCTCCGCCACACCGTTTTGCTGCGGTGTATATGCTGTTGTGAGCTGTTTTCGAATGCCGCGAGTCTCACAAAATTCATCAAATACCTTAGAGCAATATTCTCCTCCGCGATCTGTCCGAAGGTTATTAATGGTCTTTCCAGTCTCATTCTCCACACGAGCTTTGAAGCTTTTAAATACATTAAAAGCCTTCGACTTTTCTTGCAGAATATACACCCAAGTCTTCCTGGAATAATCATCAATAAAGGTAATAAAATACCTTTTACCACCATTCAAAATTGGGTTGATTGGGCCACAAATATCTGAATGCACCAGCTCCAAAACACTACTCGCTCTCCACGACTTCCCTTTTGGAAATTGAGAACGATGTTGTTTGCCAACAACACATTCTTCACAAACTTGAGAAGGAGTGATGATTTCTGGAAGACCTATCACCATCTTTTTATGTTGGAGAGTTCTTAATCCACCAAAACCCAAGTGACCATATCTAAAATGCCACAACCATGAAGGATTTCTGACTTCTGCCATATAGCAAGATTGAACATTTTCAATCTTCAAAGGAAACAACCTGTTTTGACTCATTTTCACAAAAGCAATAACTCCTTTGGAGGGATCAGAAATTTCACATGCATCATTTCTTAAGGTGATTACATACCCTTTTTCTAACAGTTGACCGGCACTTAACAGATTGCTTTTCAAAGCTGGAACATAGAACACATTGGATATGATTTCCACACACCCATTTTTGGTTCTAAAATGGATATTACCCTTTCCCATCACATTCACAGTTGAAAGATCACCAAAACTAACTGTCGACCGGAAATTTTCATTTAAAACAGTAAAAGAAGACTTACTTCCAGTCATGTGGTTACTGCAGCCAGTATCTACATACCAAATAAGTTGTTTCTCGGGCTCGTTTCCAGCATGAACCGCCATCAACAAGGTTTCTCCTTCCTTATTCTCAGCAAAATTTGACTTTTCTTCTTTCTCATTAGGTAGCCTTGTACGACATTCGGAACGATAATGACCAAATTTATGGCAACGATAACATTCTACCTTGGATTTGTCAAAATCTCTCCCTCTGCCTTTGTCGCTTTCATTATTGGCTCTGAAATTTCGATTGCCATTTTTGCTGCCTTCATCTCTATATCCTCGATCTCCTTTTCCTCTTCCTCTACCTCTACCCCTTCCTCTAAAATTTGAGAAACGAGTATTAGTAGAAGCCTTCAAAGCCTGCTCTTCGAAAGATGAACTGCGGTTCATCTTTTGCTCATGTACCAACAAGGAACTTTGCAATTCGTCAAGCGATAACTCATCTATATCTTTTGACTCCTCAATGGAGCAAACGACATAGTCATACTTCGGTGTCAGGGAGCGCAATATCTTTTCCACGATTGTGACATCGGTCATCTTTTCACCATGAAATCGCATTTTGTTGCTTATCTCCATTGTTTTAGCACAATAACTCATTATAGACTCTCCTTCCTTCATCTGCAAAGTCTCGAAATCCCTTCTCAAGGCTTGAAGTTGTGCGCGCTTCACTCTAGTAGTGCCTTGATATATTTTTTTCATCGAATCCCAAATATCCTTAGAAGTTTCTTTGCAAAGAATAGTTTCTAGGATGGGACGATCGATAGCCTGAAAGAGATAATTCTTTGCCTTCAGATCTTTCAACTTTCTTGCTTCGAACTCTACCTTTTGAGCATTCGTTAAGGTTTCACCTTCCGCCAGAGCTCCGATTCCGTCCTCGATAATTGGCCAATACTCCTTTGACCGCAAGAAATTCTCCATCAGCATACTCCAATGGTCATAGTGACCATCGAAACGGGGAATAGCTGCTTGAACGTAATTGTTCTCCGAAGCCATAAGCTAGCGAAATTGCTCTCTGTTTTTTTTGTTGTTGTTGGATCTATTGGCTCTGATACCACTGATAGGAAAGAATAACTTGAGAACAGAAAAATATAGAGTAAAACAGAGACAATACACGAGAAAAGAATAACTTAGCTTCTCTTCAGACTTACACTGCTGCAGGAGTCTTTTTATAATGCAAAATACAGCAACGGCTAAAGCCAAAAAAAAATTACTTCACCAAAAACTTTCTCCTAAAAACTAGATAACAGTCCACGTTTTAAAGTACTTCCTAAAGACTAGGACAAACATAACAGTAGGCATCTTATTTACTAACGTGACTTATTAAAAACTAACAATAGAGACCTTACGCCTTTTGTAGATGAACTAAATACAATAATAGATTTGAATTGCACTTGTGAGGCGCGTTGTCCTAGAAATTTGTCTTGTTTAATTTGGTGTGACTAGTTTCATACATACTTCCCTCAATAATATCTAGGACGTTTTCCACAACACATAATTTGAAGTCAATAGTTTCTATGGATGCGTATTTTGAGTACACCTTATGTTGGAAGTCATCCATCTTAGTGTTCTTGAACGTCAATCGCCAAGGTTAAGATTGTCCTATTGGACATGCCAAATTTGTAAACGACCAAGTAATTTCATTCATGAAAAATGATAATGAAGAAATCAAAAATAACAACAAATAATAATATTTCATTTCATTAATTTGTGCGGGGTTACAATCTTTATAAAATTTATATAATAAAAAGATGCAATCCTGTAATAATTCTTCTCCTCACGATCGTCAACTCAAAAACTTTGTTTTATCTTGAATCGATCAATGTTTGTTGGAATTTCACCATGAATGCAGAGCTAATTTTTAATCATAGTTGTGGAAGTACAGAAAATTGCGGATCACCACTGAAGAGAAGAGCTTCTCCATTTTTTTTTCTGGCCTCATGAAGAATCCTTTATAGAGGCGTGAGCTAAGGCTTGAGGGTATTGTGGTCTCCAAGTAATTCTTGTGGATCTTGAACTTGAAAACATGGATTGAGCTTGTCTAGTCAACTTAACATATTGTCTTAAATGTGATTAAATTTCATTTAAGTTATATAATTTTAACTTAATTACTAATCTAACTTTAATAACTAAAAATTTGAGTTCATCAACATATCATGAATTTAATATTTAATAAAAAAAAATTCAATATGAATTTATCGAGTTAAATGTTAGCCGTCTGTACTATGTTTTCCCTACTAATTACATGAACATAAGTGTGTTATGACTAATGACCAATTACTAACTACTCTAATAAATGTTCGTTGAAAATTTACTTTCTGTTGATCAATTGATTAGACCTTGTCCTAAATCGAAGCCTGAAAACAAAAATAGTTAAATTGTACAAATGATCGAGAAGTCGAGCATGTTAGCATGTGGAAAATGTACGTACCGGTGTCGGCCCCCTCTGGAGAGATACGATTTTGAATTTTGGAAAATGTTTTTTGAAACAAATGATAATTCATACATATTATTAAGTGAATTTTCAAACTTAAATACATTATTTGAGATGTGAAAACGCATACATACACACACATACAAATACAGTTAAACAATACACGCGATTCACTTAATTAGAATGAAATATTGTACAAAACGGATGCGTTTATTATCAAAGTGTTTTTACATAGCTTGTCATGCATGCATTTTGTTTCATCAAAGCAACCGTTAGGTGATATTCACACTAAAAAAGAACAATTTGGGGGATTTTGAAACAAGATAGGAGCGTGGATATTTCACCTTTTACTAACTTGAAGGAAAGTTTAAAGACTATGATAAGCTATGTTTTTCTGACTCTCCAAAAACGTTGCTACATCCGTGTTGAATTCTAATAGCGTTATTTACAAATTTTATCATATAGGTCAACCATTAATCGTAACCATGTTTATAAGAGACCAGACCACGTTGTGAGTGGGACTAGAAATCCCATTTTATCTTTACAATAGGCCCCTCATATTTAGCCCACAAATCCTTAATCAACTAACACAATCTCCAATTTCGTGTGCTTTGTCTACCATGTTTACGTTTTCATTTTCCTTAATCATACAAGTTTACGGACTTCCTTTTATGTCCTCTCCCTTTTATAATCCAAACTAATTATAACAATATAGCATTAGTGCTTGGACATCTAAGTAACCAAAAGATTATAATAATATAATATGCATTTTCATGGGTTTCGAATTAACTTGCTTACTACTTGGAACATTTTTCTTTTCCATCTACCCTATTAACTTGTGGAAAATAAAAATAAAGAAGAGATTAAATGCTTGTACAAGGCTTCCAACTCAGAGATTAGTTTGTGGGTCTGATTTTTTCCCTTTATATGGGTGGCGCTGTGGCAATGAAATTCGATTTCAGGATCTCCACCTGCTTTGATGTCATGTTGAAGTATGATGATCTCATCTAAAATTAAAGCTTAAACTGTTATAGAAAGACCACACTTTTATTATTTTAAGAGTGAAGTATTGAAACACCCTTGAACTTGACACAAATTATTAGTTTCATCCTTGAACTATTGTCAGCCTTAAAAATACCCCTCTACTTGATTAACTAAACTTGGATACACCCCCGATATACAACATGACATAGCAAATAGTCTGGAACTCTTGGTAGAAGCATGAGACTCTTAATAAAAAATCAAGAGACGTGTTGAAAACACCCAAAAACTTAACAAGAATTTAAGAGTGTATTTCACTCATGTTACAAGTTTGGAAGTGTATTTAAGTTCAGTTAGTCAAATAAATGAGTGTTTTTAAGTCTGTCAATAGTTCGGATTTGAAATTAATAATCCAGCTAAATTTAAGGATATTTTATTTTAATTATATTTTCAACGACTAGAACTAACACATCTAGTTTCCTATGTAATTTTAATATTTCTTTCTTGACCTCTTTTCTAAAATAAACTTAAATATTTAAAAATTATACAAGGGCAATATTGTCTTGTTCACCACTATAGAACACAAACAAAATAGGTGGGAGAAGAGATGTAAAAGAGAGCTCATAGTAAAATGGGGCCCAAAAGTGATACTAGAAGAAAACAGAGGGAGAATAAACTGGTCCGGCCCACAGTACCTTGTTTTTCTAACTTAGTGGGCCTTGAGCTGTCATTAGTTAATAGCCTTTTTATTTTTTTTTATTTTCTCAACCTGTATTACTTTAATTTAAACATCAATAAACATAAAATATTTAAACATTCAAGTAACTTTAACATATTCCTACTAGTAATTGTATGTTACAAAACAACACTACTAATAATAATGTTCATATTTTTGACACTACATTAATGTATATAAGCAACATAAGATAATTAAACATTCAAGTAACTCCTATATGTTTTTGTTTTTTCATATCCATTTTGGATGTTTTGGTGGGTAGGAAAAAAATTATGAGAAGTTTTTTCTAGAAGTGACTTTTTTAAAAAAAAAAAAAAAGACGAAGTAGATTCCAAGTTTTTGGCAGTGACTAAAGCCTGTCAACTTTTTCAATCATCCAAGAAGAAGAAGAAGCAGCCAAAAACCCAAATTTATTGTTTTGTAGTGTGACTGACATTACAACAAAAAGAGGTATTTTTTTTCAATTATTTTTTCTTTTCACTATCGAAATGCAATGCAAGAAAGGTGGAAATTTGATTGTTTCTCATAATGAAAAGAGCTTTCATCTTAGGTAAAATTTATGAAAATTCAAAATAATGATAATGTTAGAAGACGACACACGACATCGAATTGATTAAATGTATCAGTATATATTCAATAATAATATATTATTATCACAAAAATATTTAGTCACGATTGAGTAAATATTTATTGTAGTCAAAATTACTAAAGTTTTTATCAAACATTTATATAGAGTAATAGTTATAAATACTTATACATTTATTATTATTACATATGATGATCCATTGGCCTTTTGTGTCTGTGGATCTATTTAATTGGTTATTAAACACGTGTAACAGACTGTCATTGGTGTCAAAAAATTAACTCCCTCAACTGGAATGTTCCATTCCCATTTTCTTTACTGTGATTCTCAATTTACCCATTTTCTCAGTTTTTTCTTCTCTTTCTTCATTTGAATCTATTAGTATTAGTTTATTTATTTACTCTATTTGACATAATTTTCAAGATCTATTTGATGCTTGCATTGAGAGGTAATTAATTCTCATTTATGTTCTCTAAAGTTTAATGTATTTGGTGTTAACTTTATATTTGATGGAGTTCGTGAGTTTTGACAAATTCATTATTTTTTTGGTAAACCCTATATTTTTATTAAAAATTTCATAAATATATGTGCATATTAACTTGTGAACTCCAATAAATTTGATTGATAGCTCCCTGGCAGGGCCGACTCAACAACATTGGGGGCCTAAAGCGAAACTTAAGAGAGGGCCCCTAATATTTTTTTTTTCATCATATATACTTTTATTTAAAATCTACTTTTCTAACTATTTTAGATGTGAAGTTATTAAGTACTATTTTATTATCAATTTGTTTTAATAGTTCCTTTTCAAATGATAATATAGCTAATTCATTCAATCTCTCTAACATTGTTGATCTTAAAGAAAATTTAATCAATTTTAATTTCGAAAAAACTTTTTCGGCTGAAGCAATGGTTACATGAACTGTTAACCTTATTCTAATAGCAATATGTGTATTTGAAAAAGAATCAAGTCTTTTTATTTGATTGAGTATTTTCATTAGACTTCTACTTGTATTATTTCTCTTAACACTTGCAATTCAAAAAGTAAATCTAAACCATCAATATCATAATAACTATTATGCGTTAAAGAATGTTCAAGGTTAAGACAATATTTTTTTAAAATTCTCATCATCTAGTGATCTCAATATTTTACCACTAAATAAGAAATCAAACATATTTTTATATGCTTCAATTTATTCAAATCTATTTTGAAGTGAAAAAATAGTTTGATCTAAAGTAATCAACTCTAAAAGATTCTTGAAGGAACTTTGTGATTTCTTTATCCATATTTTCA
>JAJOOD010020186.1:0-22320 GCA_029582525.1 Solanum tacnaense | reverse complement strand
ATTTGCTAGTTAAATTTGTGACTAAGTTGAATAGCATTGGTGAAGAATTTTTGAATGGATGTTTAGTTTGTAAGATAGAGCGGAAGATATTTGAAAATGTAAGTAATGATGCTATTATAGATCGTTTTCAAAATATGAAGTCTCGTCAAGTACAATTGTAAACTGATGATATTTTTTGTGGTAATGTAATTTTTATGTATTGCTCGCTTAGTTATTGTTATTATAAATTTTTTGATATTATCTTTAAAGCAATGGTGCACCCGTTTTCTTAAAATCCTGGATTCGCCTCTGGTTGTTGGGATCTATTGGCAAGTCTTACTTCATTCCATATACTAATTTTACAATTCAAGTGTGGGATTCCAATCAAAATTTGTGTATGAATTCGTACATATTGGAAATGATTGAAAATAAAATAATTGACATATAGATTAATGGAATATCACTGAGAACAATTGAAAGAGATATTGTTGATTCACAAAAGGAAGGATCATAATCTTCTCGTGATAAATTGCACTCATCTACAAATACCTCGACATTGGTACCCATAGAAGACTAGAAAGCTCTTGTTATTTGTTTGCCTAGATCTACCAATGAGGATTATTAATATGATCATGATCGATCAGCAAGGGTCAAACAAAGGTTATTGAGAAGTCTTACATGCGACATCTGCAACAGTTGGATTCATACCATTCCTTCAAATATTCACCAAGGCTAAGATTCTTGATTTTCTAAAAAAGAAGTATGCTTGTTCTCTGGTATTTGGAGTTGGATTAGTGGTATTGCATCAAATTGGACAAGTTAAGGATGTTGCTTATATTTGTACTTGTACCAGAAAAGTACATATAATCATTCTTGCCAATTCTTAAAGGCTACATCTCTCATCTTCATTCTTAGTCGAGCTTTTCATTCCCTTCTATTTATATTTGTATTTTCTCATATGATCTTCTTCCCTATCTATTAACCTTTTCGGCTTTGTTTTAAGGACTGATAGTTATTATTAGCTTCTTGTTTTCATTTCTCAATTGTACTTTGTGTTCTCAATAATTATAATACATATCATTGTTGTGTTGGTAACTTGAATTGTTACACATCCACTGACAATAAATACTAGTTAAAGCCGCCCAATATTTGTCACCTTAACGTTCATAAGTCCAGATAACATGTTTCAAGTATGATTCTTTTTCTTTGATTTACGGACTAATATCATTGCCTACTTAAGCTACTATGAAAAGTTTAAATTGATTATACAAAATTTTCTAAGGAGCTTTGCTACCTAATTATCATTATTGATGATGAAGTACCAATTTTTTTTTCATATAGAGACTACGGATCGTGTATTGGTCCCATAGAGAGGTGTAAGAAACCAAAGATACTGTTTCTATTGTCCTGCATTAATTTACGGACCATAAAATGAACCGTAGATGCTCCTCGTGGAATATTTTGACAATTTTTCATTTATGCTTGTTTTGAACTTTAACCCCTAAATTGCATCACTTTAACCCATCCTAAGTGGATTTTTAGGAAATTTAATCGACTAAAATTCCCCTACTTACATGTAAGACTCAAAATCAAAAATCTTTCACACGTTCTAAGTTCTTAGAGTTCTTCATCTTCAAGCTTCAAGTTCAGGAATCCACCAAGATTTTCTATTTCAAGTATATGATATTTTCATTAATTGGTATCCTTTCATCCACTGAGTCTCAATGAAAACCTTATAATTCAGTTTTTTATGATCAGCATGAATTTCAATGTATGTCAGTTTCCCTTCGTTAACAACCTATAAATACATGTTTTTCACTTGTGTCTTTTAAATTGAACGTTTTAGTTAGAATATATGTTTTTTATGATTTGTTTTATATTCATCCTTTTAATTCCATATGCATAAGACACTTTCAGATAAAATGCATGTCTATTTTTTCCAGTATCAGTTTTCACTATGAGCTATTCAGTTTATTAGTATTATATAATTTATTAGCATAAATTCAGTTTAAAGTATTACTTAGCATCGAGGAGACTTAGGGATGAAAGTTTACCCATCAATTTAGACTATGACCTTCAATAGTAATTCCTAGTCCAAAACCACATGTCATTGTAGATTATAAAGGGTCACCCATCAGTGTATTGACACCTTAGTCCTTTGGACATCAGTATAATAAATGTTATATGGTGTGGGTAGCTCGACTTATAATCCATTGTTGTCATCATCAAAAGGAAAAATTATTACTGAGAAAAAGAAGAACATGAATATAGTTTTGATGATTGACAAAGTGAACTTAGTTCACTACTCGTTATCTTGATGATTGACAAAGTGAATTAGTTCACTACTCGTTATCTTGATGATTGATAAAGTGAACTTAGTTCACTACTCGTTATATTATGTGTACTCTCTAAGATGATCAAGACTCTTTATAAGCGACATGAATGAACAAGGACAACTTATACACATAAGAAAGATCGGAGCAAAAAAGAAAAAAAAAATAACAAAAATAAAGAAGCAACAGAGAAAATAAATAAAATAAATAAATAATTGAAATAGGGGAACAAAGAAGTAATGAAATAAATAGAAGAATTAGAAAAGAAAAAAGAAAATAAATAAAGAGAATATTGAATCCAAATAGGAGTCAAGAAGGCAAATTTCTAGAAAGAAGAAAATCACAAATTACTGAATAAAGAATGCACGATATTGTTTACGAAATAAAGAAAAGACTAACACAAACAAGAAAAGAAACTCAAAGAAGATTTCAAGTCTTGTTGGAATTAAACACATATGGTAAGAATTGTACCAAACAAAGTAGAAGTTTTGTTAGACAAGAAACATATCTCCAAAGCCCTGAGTTATAAGAATGCAACATATAAAAGAAAAAGTACAAGCATTAAAAAACTCACCTATTGCATATTCAAATTTCCTTAGGGCTATTAGGGAAGGATTAAGCACACCACAAATCAGAAGAAGCACTTCTAGCAGTTAACAACTTTTTTGCAGATGCTATTCTTACATATATAGCAATTATAAGTTAATAATCTAGCATTCTTCATTCATTTTCTATATTCTGAAGTAAGTTCAATTGATGTGAGTATTCGCATTTGGTAAGAGCTTTGGAGCGATATCACATCAGGACATAGGAGTGAAAGAAGGGTACTTACTTTGACATTGTAATAAGATTGTGGCGTAATCTGCAAAGATGTAGCAATTAGTAGTTTATAATTGTCGTTGTTATCCCAAAAGTGGAGTTTGGATGGTGGTATCAATCTCAATTGAGGTTCAATCCATTAAAATGTAGACATGGAATAACAAAAAGGCGATTAAGTAAGTTGGGGAAAGAACACTTAGCTAGTGAACAAGAGAGGCATGCCAAGTCCTCTACAACTAGATGTAGTTAGAGACAAAAGTTTATATTAAAGAGTGGGCTGAAGTTGTTTGATTATTTCAAAATATAATAAAAGCATTTGTAACCTCGCTAAGTGAAAGAGCTAGAATTAGAAAGATCCACTTTTGGAAAGAATGAAAAATCTGAAAATTTGTTTAAGTTATGTTAAGTTTGAGTGTTGGGTCAACTTCAAACTACCATAACTTCTATATCAGGATGAGTTAGGTGTGATAAAAGATACCGTAGGAAAGATCTTTGAATTTTCTTTCCAACGCAACTAAGTTTGCTCAATTCCGAGTTCATATGAGGGAGATATGTCCATTTAAAGTTGAGTTGTCTAGATAAGGAAAGTCAAAACCAGATTTTAGAAGGGTATTATGGTCTTTTCAATACCCAATTAATTAAATTCGGTTTTGGTAATTAAATTGGGGTCTAAACTGAATTGTTCAGTTTACACAATTGAAAATCACGCTAGAATTTTTAGAGAAAGAATGCAAGAGGAGAAAGGAGAAGAGAAGGTCTAGATTCGTCAATTTCTTGAGGAATTGATTGTGGATTTCGATAAGGATTTGATCCTACGAGGTATGTGAGTTCACATAGCGTTGGGTTCGTTCACCCATGCGCTAAACATGTTTAATTTAGTGTATTTTTGTCCTAAAAATATTGAGAATTCGATGTTCTTAAGTTATGTTCTTGAGTTGTGTTACTGAATTGCTTTCGTTCTTGAAGTTGGGATGAGATTGAGGAGTTTAATGTCGATTATTAGAGTGGCTTTGAGTTAAATTCTTGTGTATATATTTTGGGTACATGAATCTAAAGAGATATTGAAAAGAAGAATCGAAATTAATCGAATTAAGGTCAGAAAACGAGAGGAAAAATTCGCCAGGTTTGACTGGGGGAAAGCTGGTGCGGCGCTCCCCCATAGTGCCAGGAAGGCTGTGGTGGCGCGCCAGCAGTGCTCCCAAAATGGTTCTCTGAACTTTGGGGCTGGCGCCGCGCCAGCAATGCGCCAGGGTTATCCGCCCCAACCCATTTTTCATCGTTTAGCCCGTTTGAGTCCTTCTAAAGTGTAGTAACACTTCCTATCGATTATAACTACTCCAAATGACTTCTAAACATCTAGAAATCATCCATAAACATGAATCATATAACCTTGAATCCATAAATTCAAATTCAAGGAAAGTTAAGAGCCAAGTCTAGAAAATTCATAGAGTCTTTTCAAGAAGTCTTTTGCAAATGTTTTAAACTTGTTTTAAGAGTTGAGTTTGAGTTGAGTAAGAGTAAAAAAAGAAGTTCTTTTCTTCAAAAGAGTATATGGGGACTAAGTATTCCCAAATGAGTAAATGTTTTCACATTTTAAATAAGAGAGGAAACATCGATTTCCAAAAGAGCATCTGAGATAGTTTTAAGTAATTATCTCAAACCATAGAAAGTGTTTTTATTTTTAAACATATGAGTTGAGTATTTTTGGAGTAGTATTGAGCACCGATGTGGGGACGAGTTCATAACAACTCAATGTCTCCATAAACCATGTAGCAAACATGGGTAGAAAGGGTCATATTTTTTAGATGATTCCTTAATTCTTTTAGCTTAGACTAGTGAATCCACTTAGTTAAGGCATTCTATATCCCAGCAAGTTATATGACAGTTCTGGCAGTGTGGGCGAGACGGTGTATTATCACATAGCTCATAGTGATGATTGTCGGTTAGAAAACTCCCACAAAGTTATATTACTTTATTGTATATATGTATATTGAGTTGTTTATAACTGTTTTAAATGCTTTATATAAACTGCATCTTTAATGTTGTTTAATTCTGCATTTGAGTTGAGTATCCATAAGTTGTGTAAAGTTGAGGTAAGTGTTTCTTTCAGATTCCAGTTCAAGCTTATGTATTATTTAGAATTTTCATCGCATATGCGTACATTCAATGTACTGATGCCATTTGGCCTGCATCATTTTATGATCCATATACAATTAACCAGGATCAACATCTAGCGGTGAGCCTCCTTGCTTTCCGAAGGATTCCCTTTTTATTGCTTTGATTAGTTAGTTCATTAGGATGTCGTGGGTCTTGTCCCGACGTCCATCTTAGTTGTTAGAGGCTTCATAGATAGTTAGTTAGTTCAATTGTCATTATCTTGTTATTGGCTTATGTTGAATCTTGAGTTGCCTCTTTGGCTAAGTTAGATGTTATTTCTAAACATTCGCAGTTTATATATTTAGACAGTTTGTTTAAGATTTTATTTAAGTACATTTTATGTTGAGTAAGTCTTTCGCTAAGATTCTAGCCAGTCCAAGGGTTCGCTAGGGGCCAACAATAGTTCTCGAGTGCCAGTCCCGCCCAGGTTGTAGGCTCAGGGCGTGACAAACTTGGTATCAGAGCATAGAGTTCATAAGTCCTAGGGAGTCTATGAAGCCGTGTTTGTAGAGGCCTAGTTATCAGTGTGAAGTGCACCACATCGATAATTAGGAGGTTGCAACACTTAGGAACTATCTCACTTCTTTCATATTCATTTCGTGCGATGGAGTTAATCTCTACAAATTTTCCTTCTAACTCATGTTTGTGTGTGTCTTTTAGTTTATCATGCCTCCACGAAGAGTTGTCAGAGGTCCTCCTACTAGGAGGAATGCCGAGGAACAATGGGTACCTAAAGCACCTGAAGTGCAACCCTAAGGAGAGGTCGCCAATACTGAGTTCAGAGAAGCAATCAGCATATTAAGTCAAGCGGTGACCAATCAAGCTATTCAGAGAGAGAATTGGCGGGAAGTGAATGATACTTCAAGAAGCTGTTAGTTTTAAAGGATGAATCCTCCGAGCTTCGTTAGTTCAAGCACCACTGAGGATCTGGAAAATTTTATTGAGGAACTGCAGAAGGTATTTGAGGTAATGCACGTTGCCGATGCTAAGCGAGTGGAACTAGCTGCATATCAACTAAAGAGTGTTGCTAGGACTTGGCTTGACCAGTGGAATAAGGGTAGAGCTGAAGGTGCACCAATTTTGAGTTGGGCTATGTTTGAGGAGGCTTTCTTAAGGCGTTTCTTTCCACGTTAACTGAAAAAAGCCAAGGTACGAGAATTCCTTACTCTTAAGCAGGATTCACTGAGTGTTCATGAGTACAGTTTGAAGTTCACCCAACTTTATCGATATACTCTATAGATGGTTGCAGATATGAGAAGCAGGATGAGTCTATTTGTTGTTGGGCTATCTCGTCTGTCAAGTAAAGAGGGCAAGACAGCGATGCTAATAGGGGACATGGACATAGTGAGACTTATGGTTTATGTGCAGCAGGTTGAGGAAGATAAGTTGAAGGATAGAGAAGAATTCAGAAACAAGAAAGCTAAGACATGTAATACGTCTGAGCAGCAAATGAGTAATGTCAACCGTTCTTCCTTTCACTAAAAGCAAAAGGGACATGCTCTATCATTTGCTAGTGCACCTGCACCAACGAATAGAGGTGAGTATAATAGTTAGAATTCGTAGAATTTCAAAGCTAGACCTGCTCAGTCTCAGGGTAGTATGGCACAATGAGGTAATTGGGCTCCTACATATGCTAAGTATGGTAGGAACCACCCAAGTGCTTGTCGCGATGGCTCTACTTGTTGTTTCAAGTGTGGTCAAGAGGGTCACTTCATGAAAGAGTGTCCTAAGAACATGCAAGGTAATGGGAATAGGGGAAATAGAGACCAATTTTCTTAAGTTGCTCCACCAGACAGGGCTGTACCTAGAGGAGCTACTTCAGGGACTGGTGGAGGAGCAAATCGTCTATATGCGATCACTAGTCGTTAAGAGCAAGAGAATTCTCCAGATGTTGTCACTGGTATGATCAAAGTCTTTACTTTTGATGTTTATTCTTTGCTAGATCCAGGAGAGAGTCTATCTTTTGTGACTCCTTATGTTGCGATGAATTTTGATGTTCTTTCTGAGAAACTTTGTGCACCCTTTTGTGTTTCTACACCTGTTGGGGAGTCTATTCTAGCTGAGAGAGTCTATCGTGATTGTACTATTTTCGTCAATCACAAGAGCACTTTGGCTGATTTAGTTGAGTTAGACATGGTAGATTTTGATGTTATTCTGGGTATGGACTGGCTTCATGCCTGTTATGCCTCCATTGATTGTAGAACTCGAGTCATCAAGTTCCAGTTTCCTAATGAGCCAATATTTGAGTGGAGGAGTAGTTCAGCAGTGCCTAAAGGTCATTTCATTTCGTTCCTCAAGGCGAGAAAGTTTGTTTCCAAGGGTTGTGTCTATCACTTAGTTCGAGTTAATGACTCTAGCGTTGAGACACCTCTTATTGAGTCAATTCCAGTTGCGAGTGAGTTTCCTCAGGTCTTTCCAGATGATATACCTGGACTCCCTCCTAAGAGAGAAATAGACTTCGATATAGATATTTTTCTTGATACTCTTCCAATATCTATTCTTCTATATATGATGGCACCATCAGAGTTAAAAGAGTTTAAAGAGCAGTTGGAAGATCTCTTTGAGAAGGGTTTTATTCGACCAAGTGTCTCACCTTAGAGAGCTCCATTCTTATTTGTGAGGAAGAAGGATGGTTCCCTTAGAATGTGTATAGATTACCGTCAGTTGAACAAGGTTACTATCAAGAATAAGTATCTTTTTCTGAGAATTGATGATCTCTTCGATCAGAATTAGGGTGCCACTTGTTTCTCGAAGATAGACCTCAGATTTGACTACCATCAGTTAAGAGTGAGGGAATGTGATATTCCAAAGACAGCTTTCAGGACCCGTTATGGTCATTATGAGTTTCTGGTCATGTCGTTTAGTTTAACTAATGCGCCTGCAACATTCATAGACCTTATGAATAGATTATTCAAGCCTTATTTAGATATGTTTGTTATTGTATTCATTGATGACATACTAATCTATTCGAGGAATGAGAAAGATCATGCTAGTCATCTCAGAATAGTTCTCCAAACTCTAAAGGATAGAGAGTTGTATGTCAAGTTCTCTAAGTGTGAGTTTTGGCTTGAGTCTGTGGCATTCTTAGGCCACATTGTTTCTGGTGATGGAATTAGAGTTGACACTCAGAAAATAAAGGCAGTGCAGAATTGGCCTAGACCCACATCTCCAACTGATATTAGGAGTTTCTTGGAGTTGGCTGGATATTATAGAAGGTTCGTACAGGGGTTCTCATCTATTTTGTCCCTTTTGACCAAGTTGACTCAGAAAACAGTGAAGTTTCAATGGTTTGAAGCTTCAGAGAAAAGCTTTCAGGAATTGAAAACTAGGTTGACTACTGCCCTAATATTGACCTTACAAGAAGGTACGCAAGGCTTTGTTGTATATTGTGATGAGTCCAGAGTTGGTTTGGGTTGCGTGTTAATGCAGAATGGTAAAGTTATAGCTTATGCCTCCAGACAACTGAAAGTTCACAAGAAGAATTACCCAACCCATGATCTAGAGTTGGCTGCTATAGTATTTTCTTTGAAAATATGGCGTCATTATCTTTATGGTGCTCATGTGGATATGTTCATCGATCACAAGAGTCTTCATAGTCAGAAAGAGCTTAATCTCAGACAAAGGAGGTGGTTAGAGTTACTCAAGGATTATGACATAAGTATTCTCTTTCACCCGGGTAAGGCTAACGGTGTTGCTGATGCATTGAGTAGGTTGTCTATGGGTAGTACTTCCTATGTTGAGGAAAAAAAGAGGGAGTTAGCAAAGATGTGCACAGACTTGCACGATTAGGTGTTCGACTAATGGATTCCACAGAAGGATGAGTGGTGGTGATGAATGGGGCTGAATTATCATTAGTGTCCGAAGTTAAAGAGAAACAAGACCAAGATCCTATTTTGCTTGAATTGAAGGCAAAAGTTCATAAGCAAAAAGTAATGGCTTTTGAACAAGGGGGATATGACGTATTGAGGTATCAAGGTAGGTTGTGTGTACCAAAGGTGGATGAACTCCAAGAGAGGATCATGGAGGAAGCTCATAACTACAGATATTCCATTCATTCGGGTTACACAAAAATGTATCGTGACTTGAGAGAAGTATATTGGTGGAATAGTATGAAGAAAGGTATTACTGAGTTCGTTGCTAAATGCCTGAATTGTCAACAAGTTAAAGTAGAGCACCAAAGGCACGATAGTATGGCTCAGAATATAGAACTTCCAAAATGGAAGTGGGAGAAAATCAATATTGATTTCATCACAGGTTTGCCATGATCTCGCAGGCAACATGATTCTATTTGGACGATTGTGGATCGAATGACCAAATCATCCTAATTTTTGTCGATAAAGACTACTCATTCAGTAGAGAATTATGCCAAGTTATACATTCAAGAGGTAGTAAGACTTCATGGAGTCCCTGTTTTGATTATATCAGATAGAGGTGCAAAATTTACTACATAGTTCTGTAAATCTTTTCAGAAAGGCTTGGGTTTAAAGGTGAAACTTTAGTACTATTTTTCATCCTCAGATGGTCAAGCAGAGTGCACCATTCAGACTTTAGAAGATATGTTGAGAGCCTGTGTGATTGATTTCAAGGGTAATTGGGATGATCACCTACCTCTCATTGATTTTGCTTATAACAACAGTTACTATTCTAGCATACAGATGACTCCTTATGAAGCTCTTTATGGGAGAAGATGCAGATCTCCTATTAGATGGTTTGAGGTTGGTGAAGCTGATAGGACCAGACTTAGTTTATCAAGCTATGGAGAAAGTGAAAGTTATCATGAGAGGTTGAAAACAGCGCAGAGTCGTCAGAAATCCTCCACTGATGTTAGGAGAAGGGAGTTATAGTTTGAAGTAGATGATTGGGTATACTTGAAGGTTTCACCTATGAAGGGTGTTATGAGATTTGCTAATAAGGGGAATCTTAGTCCCCGGTATATTGGTCCTTACAAAATATCCAAGAGGATCGGCAATGTAGCTTATGAGTTAGAGCTACCACAAGAGTTAGCAGCGGTTCATGCGGTATTTCACATCTCCATGTTGAAAAAGTGCATGGGAAATCCTTCACTTATCATACCTACTGAAGATATTGGTATCAAGGATAGCTTATCATATGAGGAGATTCTTGTTCAGATTCTAGATCGCCAAGTTCGCAAGTTGAGAACGAAAGAGGTAGCATCAGTCAAAGTTCTGTGGAGAAATCAGTTTGTTGAGAAAGCTACTTGGGAATCTAAAGAGGATATGAAGAAAATATACCCATATCTCTTCGAATCCAGAGAAGATCCAAATTTAGGTACTAATCCTTTTCTTGGCTTTTATTTTAAGTTGGCATGTTGTATTTACATTTTTTTTGTTGGGTGTTTGAGCTAGATGTTAGATGTCACACCCTTAATCTGTTTAGAGTGATCTCATTCGAGGACGAATGTTCCCAAGGGTGAGATAATGTAACACCTCGCTAAGTGAAAGAGCTAGAATATCAAGAGCTATTTTTGGAAAGAATGAAAAATCTGGAAATTTGTTTAAGTTATGTTAAGTTTTAGTTTTTGGTCAACTTTAAACGACCATAACTCCTATATCAAGATGAGTTAGGTGTGCTACAATATACCGTAGGAAATATCTTTGAATTTTCTTTCCAACGCCACCGAGTTTGCTCAATTCCGAGTTTGTATGAGGGAGATATGTCCATTTGAAGTTGGGTTGTCTAGATAAGGAAAGTCAAAACCGGATTTTAGAAGGATATTATGGTCTTTTCACTACCTAATTAATTATATTCGTTTTTGGTAATTAAATTAGGGTCTAAACTGAATTGGCTCAGTTTACACAATTGAAAATCACGCTAAGGTTTTTAAAGAAAGAATGCTAGAGGAGAAAAGAGAAGAAAAGGTCTAGATTCGTCGATTTCTTTAGCCATTGATTGCGGATTTCGCCAAGGATTTGATCCTACGAAGTATGTGAGTTCACATAGCGTTGGGTTCGTTCACCCACGCGCAAAACATGTTTAATTCAGTGTATTTTCGTCCTAAAAAGATTGAGAATTCGATATTCTTGAGTTGTATTCTTGAATTACTTTCGTTCTTGAATTTGAGATAAGATTGAGGAGTTCTTGAGAGATTAATGTCGATTATTAGAGTTTCTTTGAGTTAGATTCTTGTGCATATGTTTTGGGTACATGAATCTAAAAAGATATTGAGAAGAAGAATCAAAATTAATCGAATTAAGGTAAAAAAAAACAATAGAAAAATTCACCAAGTTTGACTGGGGAAAACTGGTGCGGCACACCCCCGTAGCGCCAGGAAGGCTAGGGCGGCGCGCCAGCAATGCGCCAGGGCCAT
Organism: Solanum tacnaense; assembly: GCA_029582525.1. Taxonomy (NCBI): domain Eukaryota; kingdom Viridiplantae; phylum Streptophyta; class Magnoliopsida; order Solanales; family Solanaceae; genus Solanum; species Solanum tacnaense. The sequence goes on along the minus strand of JAJOOD010020186.1, from coordinate 10,704 downwards.
CCACCCCAATCTGTTTTTCGTCGTTTAGCCCGTTTCAGTCCTTCTAAAGTGTACTAACACTTCCTATCGATTATAACTACTTCAAATTATCTAGAAATCATCCATAAACATGAATCATAATCTTGAATCCATAAATTCAAATTCAAGGAAAGTTAAGAGCCAAGTGTAGAAAGTTCATAGAGTAGATTCAAGAAGTCTTTTGCAAATGTTTTAAATTTGTTTTAAGACTTGAGTTTGAGTTGAGTAAGAGTAACAAATGAAATTCTTTTCTTCAAAATAGTATATGGGGACTAAGTATTTCCAAATGAGTAAATATTTTCACATTTTAAAGAAGAGAGGAAACACCGATTTCCAAAAGAGCATTTGAGCTAGTTTTTGAGTAATTATCTCAAACCACAGAAAGAGTTTTTTACTTTTATACATATGAGCTGAGTATTTTGGGAGTAGTATTGAGCACCGATGTGGGGACGAGTTCATAACAACTCAATGTCTCCATAAACCATGTAGTTAACGTGGGTAGAAACGGTCATACTTGTTAGATGATTCCTTAATATTTTTTAGCATAGATTAGTGGATCCACTTAGTTGAGGCATTCTATATCCCGTTAATTTATAGGACAGTTCTAGCAGCGTAGGTGAGACGTTGTATCATCACATAGCTCATAGTGATGATTGTTGGTTAGAGAAACTCTCACAAAGTTATATTACTTTATTGCATATATGTTTATTGAGTTGTTTCTTACTGTTTTAAATGTTTTATATAAATTGCATCTTTAATGTTGTTTAATTCTGCATTTGAGTTGAGTATCCATGAGTTGTGTAAAGTTGAGGTAAGTGTTTCTTTCAGATTCCAGTTCAAGCTTATGTATTATTTAGAATTTCCCTTGCATGCTCGTACATTCAATGTACTGATGTCATTTGGCTTGCATCATTTTATGATGCAGATACAGGTAACCAAGATCAGCATCCAACGCCTCGTTGATCTAGTTGAGCACTCAGAGTGAGTTGGTGAGCCTCCTTGCTTTCCGGAGGATTCCCTTTTTATTGCTTTGATTAGTTAGTTCATTAGGATGTGGTAGGTCTTGTTCCAACGTCCATCTCAGTTGTTAGAGGCTTCATAGATAGTTAGTTAGTTTAATTTTCATTATCTTGTTATTGGCTTATGTTGAATCTTGAATTCCCTTTTTGGCTAAATTGGATGTTATTTCTAAACATTCGCAGTTTATCTATTCAAATTATTTGTTGAAGATTGTATTTAAGTACATTTTATGTTGAGTAAGTCTTCCTCTGAGAGTCTAGCGAGGCCAAGGGTTTACTTGGGGCCAGCAATGGCTCTCGAGTGCCAGTCCCGCCCAGGGTGTAAGCTCAAGGCGTGGCAGCATCATCCATTTCTGCTCACCTAGTTCAGATCGAAACTTAATGGCTAGATCAAAATGAACACAGAGAAGTGGGTTTCTTCTTGAATATCACTTCTTCATTCAGGAATAAGATGTTTTAATGGTGTAACTCATTGATAATGAAGAATATCGAAGCGCAAGGTGAAGTGGTTCCGACGGGCTTTTTCACTTCTTTTTCAGGTTGATTTTCCTCCGTAAAGACCACTTTCCTTTTCTTATTTTGATTTTCTTTCTCTCTCTTTTTTTGGTTTGTTAAGTTTTGTCTTTCTATTTTGTTTGGTTTGGGTTTTTTACTAGACTGTTTTTGTAAAGTTTGCTTATGATTTATTTATTTGAATAAATGGGCTTTAGCCTCTACCCTTTTAATTAAAAAAAAAATTAGGCATAATAATAATTAAAATAGGCATAATAATAATAATAAGCATAATAATAATAGGCATAATAATAATAATAGGCATAAAAAGATGCCCACACTTTTTCTAACGGCCAATAAGCAAATGATAAGACCGACAATATAATATGGCCTTTATTTGTACACGTCGACTGGCTCCACCAACTTTAATAAAAGTTTTGGCATATTACATGTGGCCGACAAACTTTTTCTTGCTTTATTATTATTATTATCATTATTAAAAATTCGGAATATCCCCATATTACGCAAACTGCTGATGGTAAGATTTGTATTCAATTTGATGAAAAAAGTGTTCCTTATAATAGACATTCATTTTCTGATAGAAGATCACTTGCTATACAACATATTTCTCCTATTGAACCATCATATGGTCCTGCTTGAAATCGTGCGCCTCTCTGCATACTTTATCTTCTATTATATCTACAGATAAAAATTAATCCTCGATTAAATATTGTTCAAGCAAATGATAAATCATCTGATATTTCTGATAAGGATATTTCTTCTGCATTCGAAATGGATTTCAATCTTAATGATACTTAATGATGAATGTACACCAAATCAATTTTAGTCCAGGTTCATTGGAAAGAAAGTATATTCAAAACAAATTTGCAAATGATAAATGGAGCCAGTTTAAAACTTGGTTTTTTGGCACTTACAGCACAGAAGATCTGCATAATATTTCACAAGAATTTTATGAAAATTGTGCTTTACATAATCATATTATGTTCTTTGTACCTTGGTTTATAACCACTTATTTACCTTTATTCATCAAAGTACTTGAACGATCTTATAAAGATGAATCAGGGAATATTACTAAAGCCATTTATCCACCTCAGGCATCATTTATACTTCCTAATAATACAGGTATTACTTTCACTGCTTTCCAAAAATTCATTGAAAATGATGTGGCGACGATAAGTATTAATGAGATTAATAATCTCATTTCTCAAAACAACTATTTAGGTCTTTATGTGAAAGTTCTAGGTGAACATATTAGTTCTCTTGATAAAAAATTTGGATGATCTGACAATTTTAATTTGTCAGATTAAAAATGATTTAAAACCTTCTGAACAGGCTTCTTCGTCAAAACAACCTGATGTACCTATTCAGAGACCTCCTGAGATTCAGGATTTTATCTTTAAACCACTCTATGACCTTGAAAATCTTCTTGATAAAAAGTTTTCACAATTTGGGGTAAAACCCATTAGTTTATCTGAAGATTTTGCAGATGAGATAGAAACCACCTTTGAATTTAAAAATCAAGTTGAATTAGAAATTAAAAAACTTCGTGGTTATCCCAAAAAGAATAATGGTAATACTAAATATGCTCACCAACCTAGTATGCAAACATATTATTATCCCCGTCCAACTCCTCAAGACATCCTGATAGAAGAACGTGATTGGAACCAAACTAATACTTCTTATAGTGGAAGTGAAATCTATGAATAGAATCTCGACGGTTTAACTGATAGGCAATTAACCATACTTGTTCATAGAATGCTTATGTATGCTACTATTTGCAAAAGTGTTAATAACACCGATAGAACTATTTGCAAGAAGATAATTACAGGTTTCACTGGTCAACTTAGAGGCTGGTGGGATAATTATATGAGTACTGAGGCAAAATCTGCTGTAATTAATGCCAAGGCGGCTAATGAAGGAATTGATAACCTAGGATTCGCCTTAGTAAAAAATAGAGAAGACGCAGTTTATACCTTAGTCTTGACTATTCTCGAACATTTCAATGATAGATTTACCAATCAATATGAGATTGTTCGTTCTTTGCTAAATGGTCTTCGATGTAGGCATTTAGGAGAATTCAGGTGGTATAAAGACACCTATCTAAGCCGGGTAATGGAACTACCCGAAAACGGTCTTGAACACTAGAAAGCTAAGTTCATAGATGGCTTACCTCCTTTATTTGCCGAGAGAGTTAAAAAAAAACTCTAAGGAATTCGCAAGGAGTTATTCCTTACGGAACTTTTACTTATGGAAAATTAATAGGAGATTGCACCCAAGAAGGTATTAATTAGTGCAATGAATTAAAACTATCTAGACAGCTTAAGATTGATAAGCTTAGAGAAAGATCTCAGTTAGGAGATTTTTGCGTTCAGTTTGGTTTACCAGATTCAGGAAAACAGACCAAACCTAGAGATTCTAGAGACTTTAATCCAGATAAACCTCATAAGAAAAGAAGATCTAGGCGAAGGTCTAGAGAAGAACGAAGGACTCATCGTAAATCTAATAGATTTACCAATAATAGATCTAGGCGAGATCTCGCAAAGATTAAGTGCTACAAATGTGGAAAATGCGTGCATATAGCACCAAATTGTAGGCTTGAAAAGCTTAAAACTCTAGAGTTAGAGGAATATATGCACAATAAGGTCTATAGTTTCTTGTACACCTTTGGTTCTGAGTTCGATTATGATGATGACGATTATTCTGAATCAGGATCTGAAACTGATAAACCTGAAACATCTGGTAATACTCAGTCATCAACTATAGATGCTTGTAAATGTAGAGGTGATATTTGCTCTTGTGAACATGATGAATTTTATATATTACAATCTCAATTTGAAGATATGAATATTAATACTATTACTTTCGATAATGTGATAGAGCTTTTAAAAGAAGTTACTGATAACACGTTACGTGAAAAGATTATTCAGCTTGCTGCTAATAATAAGGCTACCCCTACTAATATTATTGAAAACTTAAAAAATGAGTTTGAATATTCTGCTCCTTATTCTTTATCTGAACTCAATGATAGACTTTCTAAACAACATAATGTTATTCGTGATACTTCTTTGATGACCTAAAAGGAGAAATTAAACAATTAAAACAAGATATCAAATCTCTTAAACAAAATCAGATTATTTGTGATCACCGCCTTACTCAGATTGAGTCTGTTAACAACAAAAGTAAAAATATTGTTGAAGAAAATATTCTTGCAAAATCCATTAATATTGATCCTAAAGAAAATATGTTTTTAGAAATGATGCAGATTGTTACAGCTCATAAATGGTATATTAAGCGTACCATATTAATTGATAATACTTTCTCTATAACTGATATTGCTATGATAGATAGTGGAGCTGATGTTAGTTGTATCCAGGAAGGTCTTGTACCTACTAAGTATTTTGAGAAAATCACCATATGGTAAGATCGGCTTCAGGGCATGCTTTAGATATAAAGTATAAATTGCCTAATACTCGTATTTGCCAAAATAAAGTTTGCGTTCCGCACTTCTTTTTCTTGGTAAAAAATCAGTTATACCTGCCAATTATACTTGGTACCCCATTTATAAATGCTCTATATCCTTTTACCAGTATAAATGCTAAAGGTTTTTCTGCTACTTATAAAGACCAAGACATTAGTTATACTTTTGTCACTGATCCTATTTCTCGTGATATTAATGCTCTAATTAATATGAAACAAAAGCATGTGGATTCCATACAACTTGAATTATTTAGCATGAATATATTTGATACTTTAAGATCAACCAAAGTACAAGAAAAAATTAAATTAATATCTGAACAGATAGCCATTGATATTTGTGTTGATCATCCTAGTGCTTTTTGGAATCGAAAAAGGCATATTGTTACTTCCATATGAAGATACTTTCTCTGAGGATGATAAATCTACAAAATTTCGTCCTTGTCAAATGAATGCTGAATTGGTTGAATTCTGCAAAAAAGAAATTGATAGTTTATTACAAAAGGGTTTGATAAAACCTTCAAAGTCTCCTTGGTCATGCACTGCATTTTATGTCAATAATGCAGCTGAAAAGGAACGTGGTGCTCCTAGGTTGGTAATAAATTATAAGCCGTTAAACAAATATTTAAAATGGATTAGGTATCCTATTCCAAACAAAAAGGATTTGCTTTCAAAGTTACACGACGCCAATATATTTTCTAATTTTGATTTAAAATCAGGATATTGACAGATTCAAATATTTAAAAAGCACTCTTATATAATTTTCTTTAATGTTCCATTTGGACAATATGAATGGAATGTTATGCCATTTAGTTTGAAAAACGCTCCTTCTGAATTCCAGAAAATTATGAATGATATTTTTAATCCATATTTGGATTTTATCATTGTCTATATTGATGATATCTTAGTTTATTCAAAGACTCTTGAAATGCACATAAAAAATTTAGACATTTTCAAGAAAATAGTTATACAAAACGGTTTGGTAATTTCTAAATCAAAAATGAGTTTATTTCAAACTGAGGTCTGATTTTTAGGACATATTATTTGCCAGGGGAAGATTACCCCAATTCAACGATCAATTGATTTTGCTTCAAAATTTCCTGATGTTATTACAGATAGGACACAGCTGCAGAGATTCTTGGGAAGTTTAAATTACATTTCCCCTTTTTACAAAAATCTATCTCGTGATGTATCCCCATTATACGACAGGCTAAATAAAAATCATAAAACTCCGTGGACTGATAGTCTCACCAATTTGGTAAAAAGTATCAAATTTCGTGTTAAATCTTTGTCGTGTTTAACTATTACTAACCCTACTTGGCAAAAGATAGTCGAGACTGATGCGTCTAATATAGGTTACAATGGAATTCTAAAACAAATCAATCCTCATGATAAAACTGAGTATTTAATTCGATTTCATTCAGGAAAGTGGAACGATGCTCAGAAAAAATATGCTACGGTGGCTAATGAAATGTTAACCATCGTTAAATGTGTTTTAAAATTTCAAGATGATTTTTATAATCAAAGTTTCTTATTAATACTGCTCAATCAGTCAAATATATGTTTCATAAAGATTTTAAGCATGATGCTTCAAAATTAATGTTTGCTAAATGGCAAGCACAGCTAGTCCCTTTTGATTTTGAAATCCTTTATAAGAAAGAAAGTGATAACTCTCTCCCAGACTTCCTATCTAGAGAATATCTTCAAAATGAGTAACAACATTAGCAACTCAGAAAATGGTAATGTTCCCATCTCCCTTTTCTTTACAGAAAAAAAATTGACTACAATATTAAAAGTTCTTCCTCTCAATCGAGACATGAAAGAACTAATCTGCTGAAAAATTATATATGGAATGGTGATGGACCTTTTCCTAGAAATGGAAGAATCCAATACTTATTATGACGCTTATTGGGAATAAAATCTCGATGTTTTGTTTGTAGGATGGAACCTCCTTGGATAACTAAGGGTCGAGGAAAGGGAAATAACCCAAGAGGAAGGGGAAGATACTCCCCAAGTTCATCAAGATCGGCGTATGGATCTTCATCCAACACTCCAATTATACAGAAAGGAGGAATGGGTTTATTTAATTTAAACTCAAAAGCTCAAGAGGCAGCTTCATCAGTACATCTGGAAGATATTCCGGAAAATGATTCATTATATGCCCAACTTCAGGCATATCTATCACAAAAGCAAAGTACTACCTTTGCCTCAATAGCCAAAGATGATGTTGATGATATCAAATCATACGAAAAGGTAGAAAAAAGAGAAATGATATTCCTCTTAGAAAACTCTAAGATACAGAGAAAAGAAGAACCATGGAAAATATTCCAACGGTATTTACTCAATGAACTTTATTTTCCGGGTGAGTCATACAAAACTCGGTCATATTCTGAAACTCTGTTGATAAGCATAGGTGTTGAATTCCAACACTTTTCAGGTTATAATACCAGTGAGAATGTTTATAACTTCTCCAAAATGATTATAAAACAAATAATTCCTATTGAAGATTGGGGTATTTCCTCAATGACAGAAAGGCGATTTAGCCTTAACAAAGTCCCTATGAAATTTACATACTGGGACAATATTCAGGCTTTTAATAAAGTCCTCTATTATAATAACGAGAGACACAAACATACTTGTTTCATTAAAGTATATGCAAAGATATTTGCGAATCCTCTTCCAAGTTGGTTTTTAAACTGGTGGTCATACCACGGGCCAACAATAAAAATACTGCCCGATCTGTTCCTCAAGTTATACAGAGAATGGGTTAAGGTTTCTCCAGACCTTAACAATCTATATCACCAAGAACACATTTGTTATATGCAACAAATCGAACAAATAATTTCTTTATAGAATTTTTTGTTCCCTGGATTCATAAATAGGATGCAGAAGTGTATTTCACTGAAGAACAGATCCCTTGTTTATATCAGACTTATTACAACAATTTTTGGGATAAATTAATGAAAAAAGGACCCCCAAACAAAGTCCTTATACGGACAAGAACTGTTAGACTTGATTTTCAAGACAATTCAGGATTATAAATCAATTCCTCATAAAGGAATAATTGCTGACACTTCAGTTAGACATATGGCTAGAAAAATTTCTAACAAAGATGGAGATGATCAAAATGAAATGATTAATAATTATTTGAAAGAAGTTAAGAAAAATCTTCTTCTTAATATAACGCAATACGCAAAATCAGACTCATCTATGCGCAGTGAAACAAGTGATGATACTCATGAGGCTCAGCCATATGAATCAGAAGGGCCAGTTTCAGAAGACTCACTAAAGAAAGCAAAAGATTTCCGTTCAAAGCTTAAAAATAAGATTTAGCGGATAAGCATTATCAACAGTAGAAACACTGTTGCAACAAAAGATATATTGTTTCTATGACCCACATAGGGGACCCTCTACTACTATTCCTAGATGCTTTTTAGTTTCTATAAATAAGTTTGTTTTGTTTTGTAAAGAGGCAGGTTTGGAGAACCACCTTCTCTCCTTTAGTTTCTCTCTCTTAGTTTCTTCTTTTGTAAAAGTTTGTGTAAGCTTGTCGGACTTTGGCCGGAGTTATTAATAAAGAGTGATGTTTGGTAACGACAAGGTATTTCCTTATTCTTTTCTTTTATTTCTTTTATTTGACCTCCGATCTATGCCGTGACTATGTTTGGCTAAAGAATTATATCTATGCCGGAAAGCTAGCTTCGAATTTATATTTATCATGAAAGATCTAGACTTTATCTAAATATGCATAAATTTATATATGGTTTCTTGACTTGGTTCCGAGATGGTGGTACAGTCAGATTCAATACAACAAGTTAGTGGCTTTGTCTTAGTGACTCCGTCTAGCCAGGCAGCCAGCCATGGTCTTAGCCCGATAAGGAGTAAAAGGCAGCCTTATATCCGGTTAGAACTGCTAGACACATGGGCTCACTAACAATACGTATTTGAATCTCGACAGACTCTTTGCTTGGGTAAAAGGATTAGATCCTTCCATACAGTCATTAAACTATATAAAAAAATTGTATGTATTTCGATTCGGATTTCTTCCTTGAATTCGGATGTTAACAAGCTAGATTGAAGATGACCGTGCAGACTACCGCCCGTCTTCTAAGATCCTGGTTTCGTTGAATAATAATAATAATAATAATAATAATAATAATAATAATAATAATAATAATAATAATAATAATAATAATAATAATAATAATAATAATAATAATAATATAATAATAATAAAAATAATATAATAATAATAATAGTAATAATAATAATAATAATAGTAATAGTAATAATAATAATAATAATAAGGCTTAAGTCATCTGCGGCCCCTTAAAGTTGTCCGCATAATTCATTAAACACCTCAACTAAGGCTTGTACCTAGCGAAATAATAATAATAATAATAATAATAATAATAATAATAATAATAATAAGGCTTAAGTCATCTGCGGCCCCTTAAAGTTGTCCGCATAATTCATTTAAACACCTCAACTAAGGCTTGTACCTAGCGAACACCTATACCCCTTAAAATTGATACCTATTTGACATTTTTTTGACAATCAGCCAAAAAATATGAGATGTGTCGTTGTGACATGGCAAATTGATGAATTAAATGATGACATGTGGCATTTGAGTCCAAAAATTTATTTAAAAAATGAAATTCTAATATAGTTTTTTTACTATTTTAGTCTATTTAATTAACTAAAAAAAATTATAAAGAATATTCTAAAAAAACCTCACTCACCCACCCATGGCAAACACTCTTTTTTCTCTCCAGCTAGATCCAAACGGTCAAACCGTAACATCCCCGTCACACAGTCCCTCCCACAATTTATGTTTCTCAACTATAATATTCTTCTCTTCATCCGATTTTAGTACAAGGAATATGAATAATGTTTCACCGTATAATTATGAATTCCTATCACCATGACTGGAAAAAATGGTGTTATTTAAAATATTTTTTCTAAATTTCATAACTGATATTTTTGGATTTGAAGGACTCTTCGTTTCTTTTAACTATCAATTTTAATTAATTGATGTGATTGTTTATTGTTGGATTACACTAACATAAGTTTATGTCGGGAACGAACCTTGTTGGAAAAAATAAAATTTCACCAGAAACTATAGTTCTTAAATTTGATTCAAAAATCTAACTAGATATCTGCATAATCGATTTTAATATATGATGATGAATTGTGGTAAAGTTAAGAAAGAAGAAGAAGGTAAAAAAAATGCCAAAAAACTATATTAAAAATTATTGATTGTTACAGTGTTTCAGATGAAAACGATGATGGTAATGATGGTAAGGGAAAGGAAGAGATGGCTAATGAAAAGAGAGAAGAGAATTGTGTATGGCGATAGGGGCGATGGCGGCGATGTCGCCGGAAATGGGTGGTGTTGGAAAAAAGTGATATGGCTAAAGAAGAAGAAGAAGAAGAAGAAGAAGAAGAAGAAGAAGACGAAGAAGAAGAAGAAGAAGAAGAAGAAGAAGAAGAGGAAGAGGAAGAGGAAGAGGAAGAGGACGAGGACGAGGAGGAGGAGGACGAGGAGGAGGAGGAGGAGGAGGAAGAAGAAGAAGAAGAAGAAGAAGAAGAAGAAGAAGAAAGAAGAAGAAGAAGAAGAAGAAGAAGAAGAAGAAGAAGAAGAAGAAGAAGAAGAAGAAGAAGAAGAAGAAGAAGAAGA
>JAJOOD010020185.1:0-14225 GCA_029582525.1 Solanum tacnaense | reverse complement strand
TTTTGTTACCCCATCTCCCCCCTACCCCCCCCCCCCGCCAGCCCCACCCCCACCACCCCACCCTCCCCAAAAAGAAATTAAGTTTATCTTTAAAAAATATTTTCAATTTCAATTCGAAGATAATTTTCTATTCTAGTAAAAATATAAGATATTTTCTCAAAAATATTTTTCATTCATAAATCAAACACTAAAAACTCTTTTTCAAAAAATATTTTCTACTCACCAACCAAACACGAGAAAATAAGTAAAAAATCTACTTGTTTTCCAGGGAAACATTTTCCTTCATACCAAACACACCCTTAATTCTTAAAGAATAACAACAAACTATGTTTTATTTTCTGTCGTGCATTTAATACCTATGTAATAATAATCGATTGCCTTCTTATTATGTATATATTGATAAACTTTGAATAAGGATACTAAATTGTGAATGTTTACTCAACTTAATATTGAACTAATTGTTGAACTTGAAAGAAAAATAATAGTGCCTCTCGCTTGTATCTTATTCCATGTGGATTCTTTTATTGCGCAGGCTAAGAAATATGATTCGTTACTAAAATGATGGACATTGTGTTTTTTAAAATTACGGTTATTTTAAAATATTTTTTACTACGTTGGATCTCAAATATATTTCATAGTTAAATCAAACAGAAGTAAAATTATGATAAAGTTTTAAACGTTGGGCTCATGCTTAGCACAGGCAACACTCATCTAGTATACTAGATAATGAAAGGCCCATTACGGGCCCAATATTATAATTTTATATATGTTTATAATAGAAATTTGATTAGTTTTTGGAAAGAAAAATTATTATGATATTTTCAAATAAACATGATAGTAAATTATAATAAAACGCAATAGGTGTTTAACAAACAAAAATAATGACCTACTTGATGAAAATTAGAACGAAGCATCTCATTTTTTACAAAGTGATAAAATGATGGAAAAAAAAGTTATGACTTTGTGTCTTGTCTTAATATTTATTAAAATTAGAAGAACAATTTAGTATAGTAAAGAAATAACTATTTTAGAGTAGTTAATATATATGATGAATAAATGTTTTACCTCAAATGAATGGGAATTTAAAAATATTAACAAAAGCTGCTTTTTTTAGAGTAGTTAATATAATAATTTATATAACTTGCTTAAAATGATTTTAACTAATGATAAACTAATAGTAATAAATAAATATATGTTTTTCAATAAATTATATAATGACATATATGTTACGTAAAGTTTTTGGATTATACATAAAAAGAGTAATCAAGTAAATTAGATACTTCAAAAATTATCTTTACAATCCAAAAAAAATTGAAAAGTCTAAAGAGAACCAAAGGAAAGGACATAACATACTCTGAAATTATTGAAAATTTAGTTCTTGCAGAGCTCGCTTAGTGGTTGCATTCCTTTTGGATTAGGCATTTTGAGAAACGCAATTGTGATTGATATTGGATTTAACATGTTAACTAATTCATTAGGGTGTTTGAAAAGTGTGGAATAGTTGAATTTTGCTGAAAATTGGCTATATGGACAAGTCCCAGAAGTGATACGTCAACTAAGAAATATTGAATTTTACTTTTGTCTTATACTTATTTTACAAAGGTAGGGTCATTATATAGAGAATTGATCAAAAATGAAGTTCTTAATGTTGGAAAAAAACTGAATTATTGGTCTTCCTAATAAGAGATCTATGTCGAAGTGTATAATATTTAGGACATAAATTAGAAATAAAGGACGAGAAATTTATTGGTATAAAACATGAGAGGGAGAGAATTGAGGAGTGAATGAAATGAAGAATGAGTTAATGTCTATTTATTTGTGTCATTGACTTGGTTCTAGAAAAATCTTATAATTTATAGTTTCTAGAAAAGTCATGTAACTTGTGGGGGAAATTTACCCACTTGAAAAAATATTTTGACTAGTTTAAAAATACAATTTATAGAACTTTAAAATGAAATATATATGAAATGCCATATTGCCCTTGATCGTCCTCAACTTCACATTTCTATATAATTGAAAAATACCAAATTTTGATCTGGCAACTTCAAATTTAAATCGAACTTACATCAGTTTACATATTTAGATTAATATGTTTGAAATCAAGTAAAAGTACAAACTTGATTATATATTTTAATGAAGAACTACTCTTTTAATTTGATTATATATTTTAATGAAGAACTACTCTTTTAATTTGATTATATATTTTAATGAAGAACTACTCTTTTATAATCTAGTAAACATTTATAGTCTACTTAAACACTAATAGTTTACTTAAAATGCAAATATACCATCCCATTCATTTTATTTGTAAAGTTACTTTTTAACATCTTTTAAAGTATTGAAATTATTTTTATTTATTCTTTAATTTCAATTTAATACATATTATTAATTTTATCACGCTTATTTCTTTTCAGGTATATTAATTAGAGAGTAATGAATTTTTATGTTAAAGTAGATATTTTTAGTAAGCATAATGAATATAAAAAATATTAGGAATTAATTAAAGTAATAGTAAAATAGAGTATTGAATAGATATCACAATAACTCATAAAAGAAAAGAAAGTGAAGTGATAAAAAAATGAGTTATTAGTACTAACAATAACTAAAGATGTTTCTAGAACTATTTAGTTTTCTTGTTATTATTTTTGGTAGATTTTTGTTAGCATGAAATTATATTTTTACCATTGATAATCATCACTTCATATATAGAAAGATGTTTCTAGAATTATTTGTTTTTCTTGTTATCTTTCTTAATAGATTTTTGTTAGAATAAAATTATATTTTTACCCTTGGTTTTCCTACAAATATATATATATTAACCGTCCTATCAAATGAGATCCAAATTAAATCACAAGAATTTTTTTTCCAAAAACAACAACCCACCGCCCCTATACTCATCTTCTTCCCAAAGAGCGCTACTCGCCCAGACATTTTTTTCAGAGACCCGTACCTTCTTCTTATTTCCTTTCCTTTTTCCATAAAATCAGGGTGTCACCCTTGCTACTCGTCTTTCGTGATCATCTCCACCCGCAACATGTCGCCTGCCACAGCCAGTAGAACTTTCATTCAATCAATTGGTCAAAATAAAAAAAAAAGTGAGATTTTTTAAATCTTTTTCATCATCTCCCTGTTCTCCCTCGAAAATCTCTTCAATATTGGTTCAACTCCGGACTTTTCAAGTCTGAATTTACCTATAAATAACAAGTTTTTCACCCTTAAAAGGGCAATGAAAAAGATCATCCAAAAAAGGAATTAAAAAAATCCAAGAATTTATAAGGATAACTGATTAAAAATAGAGAAATATACTTCACACGACTCATTTACTTCAAACATCATATTTCAAGAATTGTTTGTCTCTTTTTTCAGTTTCTGATTCTCGAATTCGAATTTGAAAAAGAGAGTTTGAAGTTGAAACCCTTGACGTCGAAGTCTTTGTTTGCTTCTTAGTAAAAGGTACAATCTTTGTCCATCTTTTCACTTTGTTCTGTTTCGATATGGGTGTGTACACTATTCTCTTGTAATATCATGTTTGCGCGTGCACCCCGCCTTATTTCTCTCTTTTTTTTTTACACAAATTTGAATATGTGAAAGCTCAAGCTATATGGTAATTTATGATTTCTTGTATTGTTCTTTAACTATGATAAGCTAAGTCAGTGAATACACTCACATTCTTTCTTTTTTTCAGCTTGTTGAGATATAAATCATTTATATCACATTTTAGTTAACACAGTTAGTTAGTCATAGTTAGTTAGAGAGTTTGTTAGTTAGTTACTAGCTTAAAGTGTGTGTATATAATGATCAATTGTAGTGTTCAGTTTTCTTAATTCACATTCAATGAAATATAATTTTCCTCTTCTAGATTCTTCTTCTCTCATGTGAGTTCAAGCTCCATCAATGGAGGAGCTTGATTGATCAGTAACAAGCTGTGTTGATTTTATCATGGTATTAGAGCTTTGGACGTAGATCCTGCTCCTTTTTTCCGCATCCACATCTGTGAGTTTTATTTTCTCTTCCGAAGAGGTTGCACTGTGAATATTGATGTCGAGTTCATGATTTGAACCTTGAGTTCCTCTTCCTGTTCTCGATTTTGTTTTCGAAGTTTTCGTTCTCAATTTTGAGTTTCTGTTGTTACTCAAATTGTATCTGTCCCTTATTCCTGTTTTTGAATCCCATCACGATCTGATTTCCCCATGGTTGACAATCAAGTTGATCCAATTTCGACTGGTTCTACATCCACTGCTAGGATGGATTTTGCCAGTCCCTTCTATCTGCATCCTTTCGAGAATGCAGGTTCATCTCTATTGCCTGGAGTTTTCGATGGCACTGGTTATAGATCATGGTGGAGAGCTGTTCTTAGAGCCTTATCTGTTAAGAGTAAAACAGGTTTTATCTGTGGAAAAGTAGTAAAGCCCAATCTAGATAATCCTAGTTTCCAACAGTGGGAGAGGTGTGATGACATTGTAACCTCTTGGATTCTGAATTCCTTGTCACCTGATCTAAGAGATAGTCTGCAGTATGTTAACAATGCACATGAATTATGGGCTGAATTGGAGGAAAGATATGGCGGAACTGGCATTTTGGGGGGGAAGAAAGTATGACCAGACCAATGGTTGTAAGTTGTATCAGCTTCAGAAAGAAATCAATGATCTTGTTCAAGGCACTTTAGATGTCACTGGTATTACACGAAGATGAAAAAGCTCTAGGAAGAAATGAGCACAGATGATATGAGTTCTCAGTGCAATTATGTGTGCATTTGTGGGGGTAAAGTCAAATTGATCAAGGCTGAGCAGGGTAGAAGACTCATACACTTCCTAATGGGGCTAAATGAGATGTATACTGCCATCAGAGGCAACATTCTCATGATGAATCCTTTACCTAGCATGGCTCAAACTTTTTCCATATTGTCCCAAGAAGAAAAACAGAGAGAAGTGAAGCCTCACAACCACACTGCTTTGGATTCCACTTCCCTAAATGATTTTGCTTCAACTCACAACAATGCAGAAGTAAAAGGTCTCAGAACCAACTATAGTTCTTCTAAGAGACATACAGGCAACTCTAGAAACCTGAATAACACCAACATGATTAGAGGGAACTCCAGTACCAGCAGATCTACTTTTTTTTGTGATTTCTGCAGGAGATCAGGCCACACCAGGGAAAGATGTTACAAGCTTCATGGGTATCCACCCAACTCCAAATTCTCTAAAGGCAAAAGTTCCAATTCTGTAATGGCTAATATGTGTAGTAGTGAGACTGATGGAAATGACTGTGAGGAAGATCCTAAGTTGAGGAAGCACATGCCATTGAACTTGTCCAAAGACTAGTATGAACAGCTATTGAATCTCTTGGGATCTCTACAAGCTGGACATGAAACTTCCAACTCAGACAGTATGCTAAGTGGAGCTGTGAACCTGACAGGTATACTTGCTTATTATTCTTCCATTACTGAGATAGGTGGCCTTTCTTGTAGATGTGCTAGATTAACTGCTAGTTCTTGGATCATAGATTCAGGGGCATCACATCACATGACATATAACAAAGCCATTCTCACAAATATTAGACCACTACCATATCCCCTTCTCATCTCCCTACCTAATGGTTACAAAGTTAAAGTGACTGAAATTGGTGATGTATGTTTAAATCAAGTCCTAACATTGCAGAAAGTTCTATTTGTACCTAGTTTCAAATTCAATCTCATATCAGTTCATTGTCTAGCATTACAACTTAAAGGTATAGTTAGTTTTAATAGTGTTTCTTGCTTGTTGCAGGGCCCTTCTCTGAAGAGCTCTCTAGAACTTGGTAGAGCAAAGAATGGCCTTTATTTCTTGTGTACAGAATGCCACAACTGTGGTTCTTCTCCTGATGGTACCAAGGACCCTCATGTCACTTCAAGTCATTTTACTCCTTTAGCTAAATGTACTAATAGTCCAGTTCAAAACATTCATTACTCTACTGTAAAAGGTTTTTCTCATATCAATAAAGAGGGTTGTTCTGATTTTAATTCTTCTTCCTACTCCACTGCAAAGTGTTCTTCTCTTGCTGTTAATTTTGATAGCACTTATACTAATGATCTCTTGTGGCATACTAGACTAGGCCATGTACCTTTTGTGAAAATGAAGGGCATCTCCACTATCCCTTGTCATTTCTCTACCAAACAACCTTTCACTTGTACCATATGCCCTATGGCTAGGCATATAAGAATGTCATTCCCAGAAAGCACAATCTCCACCATCAAGCCTTTTGAGTTACTTCACACTGACCTATGGGGACCATACCACATTCCAACTCATGATGGTTTTCACTATTTCCTAACCATGGTAGATGATCACACTAGATCAACTTGGACACAATTGATTAGGTGTAAGAGCAATGCTTTGCAAATAATTAAGGCTTTTGTTTCACTTGTTGAAAACCAATTTTAGACTAAGCTGAAAACCATCAGGTCTGATAATGGTCTGGAATTTACCTCTAATGAAGTCACCCTTTTTTTCCAAGAAAAAGGTATAATCCATCAAAAATCTTGTCCCTACACACCTCAACAAAATGGTGTAGTTGAAAGGAAACACAAGTATCTCCTTGAAACTACAAGGGCACTCATATTTCAGTCTAAACTGCCACTGAGATATTGGGGAGAATATGTTCTAACAGCCATATACCTTATTAACAGATTACCTTACAAGATTCTACAAAACAAATCTCCTTATGAAATGTTGTACCAAACACAGCCTACATACTCTCACCTTAGAAGTTTTGGATGTTTATGTTTTTCCACTACCTTGAAAACCCACAAAGATAAGTTTGAGCCACGGGCAACACCACATATTTTTGGTGGCTACCCCTTCAATACAAAAGGTTACAAGGTTTTGGACTTAGTTACCAAGAGAGTTCACGTATGCAGAGATATTTTTTTTCATGAGTCTGTCTTTCCTTTTGTCATTGCTCCTGATAATTCTAGTTTTGCATCTGTCTTAAAGTGTCTTGTCCATCATCCCAAAACTCTAACTTGCATGCCTGGTACAACTAGAATTTTCTCTAATGATGACTTCCTAAATATTAACATGCCATATGAAGTCACTACTAATGAAGTAACAACAGTAGATACAACATCTAATACAATCCCCAATATCCAAACATCTACTAATACAAATGAACACACATCAAGCACTACCATCCCAAACACACCAGTTTCACCATGTGATGCTCCACCTGCTCTTAGGAGAACAACCAGGCCACTTCATACACCCAACTACCTCAAAGAATATAAATACACTTTACCTAACTTGCATTCCTTCACACCTGCACCCGATCCTCACCTTTCTCTTACATCCTTCCTAACCAACCATGATAGCATTTGCTTTACCATTTTGTGTTCTGATAACCAGCAGTTAGTTGAAACCATCTCTTATGATTGTGAGCCTTCCTCATATGAAGAAGCAATCTTGCATCCTGCCTGGCACTATAATGCAAGAATTTGAAGCTCTATATGCTAATAATACTTGGGAATTAGTACCTCTGCCCAAGGATAAGAAGGCCATTAGTTGTAAGTGGGTGTACAAAATCAAGCACAAGGCTGATAGTAGTGTAGAAAGGTTTAAGGCAAGACTGGTAGTTAAGGGGTACACTCAACAGGCTGGTATAGATTACAATGAAACCTTCTCTCCCGTAGTAAAGATGACTACTGTTAGGAGTTTGATTACATTGGTTGTTAAGAAGGGATGGGGCTTGTATCAGTTAGATGTCAACAATGCCTTCCTTCATGGTGATTTGACTGAGGAAGTATACATGACATTACCACCAGGTCTTGCAGTAGACTGCCAAAACATGGTGTGCAAATTAAAAAAATCATTATATGGTTTAAAGCAGGCTAGTAGGCAATGGTATGATAAGTTGTCCAGCAGTCTTTGTTCTAGGGGGTACATACATTCACATAGTGATTACTCACTGTTTCACAAAAAGAAGGGAAGTTATTTGGTCTTTGTTGTTGTATATGTTGATGATGTGATTCTGACTCCGACTGATCTGGAGGAGATCAACTCTCTAAAGTCTTTTCTGAATGATCAGTTTAAAATAAAGGATTTAGGTAGACTTCATTATTTCCTGGGCTTGGAGATATTATACAGGCATGATGGGGTTCTCATTTCTCAAAGAAAGTTCACCACTGATCTCTTAAAGGAATTTGATTCCCTGAACTGCAAACCTGTTGCTTCACCACTTGACTATACTGAAAAATTGAAGGCCTCTGATGGAAGGTTACTATCTGATCCTACTCATTACAGGAAGTTAGTAGGCAAACTCAATTTTCTAACAAACAGGATGGATAAAGCTTACAGTGTGCAGCACCTAAGCCAGTTCATGCAAACACCTAGGGAACCACACTTAAAGGCAGCTTATCATGTCCTCAAATACCTAAGACAAGATCCTATAATGGGAATATTCATTTCAAACACACCTGCTCTTACAGTCAAGGCATATTGTGACTTAGATTGGGGTGCTTGATCTGATTCAAGGAAGTCAGTTAGTGGCTATCTAGTCCTCATGGGTGATAGCCCTATCAGCTGGAAGTCCAAGAAACAGGCCACAGTATCCTTGTCCTCTGCAGAAGCAGAATACATAGCTATGAGACAGGTAGTAGGGGAGCTGGTTTGGTTTGAAAGGTTGATGAATGAGTTGTCTGTACAATGCCTCTTGCCTATATAGGTTTTCTGTGACAGTCAAGCTGCAGTCCATATTGCCAAGAACCCAGTTTTCCATGAAAGGACTAAACACATAGAAATCGACTGCCATTTTGTTAGAGATAAACTTCACCAAGGCTTGATCACTCTCCACCATATCTCTGCTGATTCACAACTGGCAGATATCCTCACAAAGGCTCTTACTGGAGTTAAACATGCTACATTATTGAACAAGTTGTCTGTAAATCCAATTACCTCCAACTTAAGGAGGGGTGTTGAGATATAGATCATTTATATCACATTTTAGTTAACACAGTTAGTTAGTCATAGTTAGTTAGAGAGTTTCTTAGTTAGTTACTAGCTTAAAGTGTGTGTATATAATGATCAATTGTAGTGTTCAGTTTTCTTAATTCACATTCAATGAAATATAATTTTCATACAACTCTTCTAGATTCTTCTTCTCTGTTCTTCTCTCATGTAAGTTCAAGCTCCATCAATGGAGGAGCTTGATTGATCAGTAACAAGCTGTGCTGATTTTATCACAGCTTTTTCGTTTTTTAGCATAAGTGTAGTTGTTGAATGCTCTTGCTTATTGATCGTTGTTAGAACGTGTTCTTATCATAAAATCAATATGAGAGGAGTCGAAACTGAATTATGAACCTCTAGGGAAAGGCCACTAATCTATGTAAAGTTTGAACCAATTGGCATTTAGTAAAAATTTTTAGGGAAAAAGGTCTGATATACCCCTCAACTTTGTCATTTAGATATGATATATCCCTCGTTATGAAAGTGGCTCATATATACCCCTAATGTTATACAAATGGCTCACATATACCCTTTCCTCCAACGGAAGTGAAAAAAATAATTTTAATTTAATTTTAATTATTCTTTTGAAAAAAAAAAAATCTACATGGGTATATGGATTATACCCACACATAAGTTTTTTGACTTTTTTGTTTCAACGACTAATTTAAATTTATTATTTTGATGGTCAAATTTATTTATATTTCACTAATTTTCTTGTAAAATTTATCATAGATGCCCCATTTTTTTAAAAAGAATTTACAAATACAAAAACTAAATTACAATATAGCCGCAAAAAAAGTTAGTTTTAATTTTTTATCTTTTCACTAAAGAATGATAAAAAAAAAAAGGAATAAGAAACTCGAATAATGATAATAAAAGAAGTCTAAAATAATTTTGTATGAAAAAAGATTAAAATATATCTTGAACTTTGCTAGAAGGATCATATATATACCCCTGCATGATTTATTTTTTAAAATTTAAAACTATTCTTTTCACTTCTGTTAGATGAATGATATATGTGAGTTCTTTTTGTAACGGTAAGGGTAAATGTGAGTCATATGTATAACGGTAAGGGTATATATGAGCCACTTTCATAACGAGGGGTATATCAGCTCTAAATGACAAATTTAAGGGGTATATGAGGCTCCTTTCCCTTTTTTTTTATCGCATTATCAATTTTTAATAGTTTGAGATTTATTTTAATAGGTTAACTAATAAATAGATAGTAAATTGATAGATTAAATTTATACCATTTGATATATAAAGTCGGGATTTTACTTTCATAGTTTCATACTTTCATTTCTGATTGTCTTTACAAAGTGTTGGAGTTAGTATTTGAGCAAGATGCAATCTATCAACTTATATACGTGATTCATTCTAAGTTATAATCAAATCAATAACTATTAATAATAGATAAATTTTTAAATTGATTGACAAATTAATATCTTAATAATTCTATAATGATTTAACATGTTTACAAACTGATAAATACTTCCAAATTGTAATCTTATGGAAAGTTCCGGAGGAACATATTCCCATTTGATTTTCAGCAAAACCCTTGCTTATTTTCCCTCCCAAAAACATTTCTTCATTCGGCTCATTTCATTTTTTCACATATACATATAGATATAGAAGAAAAGATAGGACTTTGAGTGCGAATTTGAAGTAAAGATCGAACGGAAGAAAGGGGAAAATGACACCAGTAAAGGCGAATTTGAATAATCAATTTATCACTGCCATTAATGCATACACGGAGGTGAGAGTTGTCTTTCTTTTTTTTGGCCTTTTTGTTCTCTAATTTCTAAATGGATTATCTAGGCTATCACCTTGTGCCCCAACATATTGGAGTTGGACCAATCGCGCTTGCTTTGTGCCATCTGAAACGCAACATTTTTGTCTCTTTATTTTACTGATGTCTTGTGAATGTTCATTTATATAGTCTTTCTTGGTTGATAGTGACTGGACAAGTGTAGAGGAAGATTGTAGCTTGATCAGAGTTCTATTAAGGTGCGAATTTGTAATCTTTTTTTGCATTCACCTTTTTGTTTCAATGTGATGAATGAGATCTTCATCTAGTTGCTCCATTAACATTCCTATTTCCTTTTGCCATTTTGGGGGACCATGTTGTTTTTTGTAAAATCTGTGTAGTTGAATTTGTAGGAGGTCTAAGAGCATTGAACTCTTTTTAAGATCATTTCACTGGCAACACAGATTATTAGCAAGTATAAAATTGTTGTTGTATTTCTCAATCGTTGATAGGATGTCTCCTACAATAGTCTTGTATTCAATGTGAATACCGATATTTGGAGAATGGTCAAAGTAATATATCCTAAGTTAAGGCAAGGCAGATTCATATCAGCTGGCCAGAATTGGTGGACTGTTTGGAGAAGTACAAACCCAAATTGTACTATATGGCAGTAAGATGGAAACCATCAGAGCATGGCAAGTTAAAATGCAATACAGATGGAGCTTCTAAAGGCAATCCAAGGAGAAGTTCTTATGGTTTCTGTATAAGAAATCATGACGTAGACCTAGTTTATACCCGAGGAGAAGAGATAAACGAGACTACAAATATGGAAGTAGAGGCAATCGCAATAAGGGAAGCAATTTATCATTGCACTGCTATTGGGATCACGTGGATTGATATTGAAACTGATTCATTAGTTTTAGTAAAATTCTTATCAGGAATTTGGGAAATTTCATAGCAAATTGCAACCGTAATAGAAGACATCAAGGAAATGACTCAGATTTGTCAAGTTAGATTAAACACATCTATAGAGAAGGTAATTATATGGCTGACTGTATAGCTAATCTAGCTTTTAACACAAGAAATAGATTCAATTATTCTAATTTCATGGAGCTTCCTACTAAAGCTAAGCAAATTCTCAACTTAGACAAGCAACAAATAGCTAATTTGAGGATAAGAACAAAAAGATTTAATCAATGCAAAATTAGGCAGGAAGTAGGCATCAACATTCAATGAATAAAGAACCAATGTCAGAATATAGAAGTCACAGAGGCTCAGCAACAACAAGTTTAATCAAATGAATATGTGGTCTCAACAAAAGGAAGCTATCAAGGAGGAACATCAACATAGCATGGAAGAAGAGACAAATATCCAGATTTGATGGTATCAACAGTTCACAAAATAAAGCTTAGTCAAAGGATATATTCAAGTGCGATAATGGAAGAAATAAAGTTCAAAGATGGTCGGAACTTACATAGAGAAATGAATTTGAACATGGAGATTGAAGACGGCTTTGTGGTGGAACAAAATCATAAGAAGAACAATTTCAACAAAAAACAAATCAGATGGGAGAAGAGGTTTTTTTGACCAAGTAATAAAAATATGGAAGAAGCTCTACAGTGGTGTGGAAGGAGCTGAAAGGAATCGTTGGTTTCCTTTTTTGGAAATAAGGGAGTTGATGAAGATGGAGATGTGACATTTGCGTGTAAAAACTCAAAATAGTCCTTTATCTTTGAGCTTAGATTTAAAGTTGAAGCGACCCTTTTTAAAGAGACTTAACTTATACTTGCAACTCAAAAGCGATTAACGAGGGCCTACTGATTATAATCTAGTAGATGGATTAGATGCATAATGACCTTCGAAAAGTAATTTAAGCAAATAACCGACGAGCATTTCATGTATATATATTATCCTCACACTCAAGGATGAAATAACAAGAATATTACAAGCTTCCGAGTACCGAAATCAACCTGCTCATGCTTCACACAAACATTCGAAAGTAATAGTAGATTTAGGATATTACAAGACTTGGGTTTACACAACCCAAAAAGAACAAAACATATAGCCATATTTATATTACAACTCATGGTGACATGATCAAATCAGCCCTCAAAATCCCATGTAAATATACAACACATAGAATATGTACAAGTCCCAAGGTTTATACAAAATATAGATACCTATATGCAAATGTGATCTTCCTTAAGGTTCTCAAAACATCTATCTCCAATGGCCAGCTTCAAGCATCATCTCGAACAGCCCCTACGATAGAAACAACTATCGCTAATCATATAGCTTAGTGGTGTAAAAACTAAAGGTTTGGAGTCCTCAAATTCAGCAAGTTGTCATTCTCAAGTCAAGGGCAACATAATTAAACATAATAAATAAATAAATCAAGTATACAATATATAAAGAGTATCAAGTTTTATATTTAAATATCCAAATGTCAAGAACGCTCATAGCACAGTTTTCCAAGAGATTCAACAACAAGGCTCGCCCAATATATACATCATGTCGTCACACGAAGCACAAACAGGTATCAAGAAGGGTCAAAACCCAATAATCAAGAGAACCAAGAAACATATTAAAAATGGCTTTCTAGTTCGTACTTAAAATGGACAACTTCCATTCTTAAGACGGACTAAAAATCCAGAGTCAAGATGGTAAATGATCTGAATCAAGAGGCATGCCATGACAAAGTCACAGCCACAAGAAGGACAAGGTCCTAACAAGAGTGCCAAGTGATCAAATAATCCGTACAAGTGGGCGAGTTACACAAGCGTCTTTAATGTATTAAAGAATACCAATACGACAATGCAAAGTGACAAGAGGTAACCAAGGTACCAAAGTAAACTTTCAGATATACCAGCAGGTAAAAAGAGTACAAGTATAAGTTTATACACAAACCTCAGTTCTTTAGAAAAAAAACTGTCCAACACAACTTCACGAGTTCAAATCGGAGACCAACCAGCGTATCAAAGTCTTCAACTCGTACACGAGGATATACAACCTTAAAAAATGAATTCAATAACTTATTTACTTTCTAGTAGCTCAATAATGATGGCGTAACACAGGGTTATCATCACAAGTAAGCCTAGCCTAACACAGGGTTATCATCACAAGTAAGCCTAGCCTGTACAAATACGACTATACTCCAAAAACAGAAATTCTTCCCAATAAAAGCACTTCATGTCGCAACTTAGATTTGAAACAGAAAACGGCCAAAATGGAATTTATATCCTCATAAAAGATGTAGGTACATCTCTTAAGCTTGCAAATAATCAAGAATCACCGCAAAAGACGCTTTGTACAAAAAGATATAATCAAAACACTAACAATTGAACATACAGGTTTTCAAATTCTAGAATCTGGACAGAACATGTCATATGTTGCGTCCCTTATTTTGTAGTCATAAAGGCTAAATTAGAGTTTACCATAAACAGAAGAGTTGTAGGTATAGGAATCAGCTTTCGAAATCATATTTATTCACCGAAAAAGGAGTT
>JAJOOD010020184.1:0-10003 GCA_029582525.1 Solanum tacnaense | reverse complement strand
AAAAAAAAAAATCCTATAACTTTTCAATATAAAATACAATTATGTAATAACAAGGGGAAAATATTTTTAATTTCAAAATAAATGAATATTTGCATTTTAGGACTAAAACATGCTTAATGCACTTTAAGCAATGTCAAGACTAATACATGATTTGCTTATTTTACACTATTATTTATTATCCAATATAAAATTAAACAATTAAAAAAATATGATTATAAGTAACAAAGGAAATGTACATTTAAAATATATATTTTTTGAGGGCCAAAGACTTCATCTTTTCAATTATAGTGAAAAATAATTAGTTCTATAGAAGAACATAAAAAGCAAGAGAAATTACAATATTTTTAGTGATATCATGAATTTATAGTGAATAAAAGTTAGAAGCTTTACCCATTTAACTAAATCCATACTTTACTCATATTTTACCAATAGTTTATCCATATTTTACCCATATTTTTATGGGTTGAATATGGGTATCAATCCATATTTTACCCATGTTAAAAATCACTCACCCAACCCATTAAAATATGGGTGGGTTACCAAAATATGGGCTCATTTTGCCAGCACTACTATATATATATGTCTTATTTATTACTTGTTCGATCTCAATTTATACGTAATATATTTTTATTTTTAATCATTTATAAAAGAATAACATATTTTTTATTTGATAATATTTAATAATTTTTTAATATTTTATTTATATTGAGTCCCACTTATTTAGTAAAAAGTTCATAAAAATGTACTTTTTAAATTTTTTTTTTTAAGGATAGGTCGAACATTTGCAAAGTTTTTGTAAAGTTCTTTAACTTCATTCCCAAACAAACTACGTGATTGTAATCATTTAAAATTTATTAAATATAAATTTATAAAATAATTTGAATTATATTAAATTCTTGAATATATTAGTCCATATAAATATTATGAATTAGTATAATTGAGTTAATTATTTAAATCCAATAAATATGAATTTAATTAAAGTCCAAATTAAGTGATTTGAGCTACAATAGATGAGCCTAATTTGCTAAGCACAATGTTATCTCATCCTAGAGCCCATTTTGGTGCTACGTGGCAAATGACGTGGTGTGACATCCCGAAATTTTTTAAGATAAGATTCAAGCTATTCTTTATTTGTGAATAAGATTTTATTGCGTGATTCTTAAATTGCCCATATTTTTAAAGGTAAATTCTTTAGTGTGAGAATGATTTTGGATATCAATTAAGGTCACTAGAAACTCCTAGCACAAAGTTGAGTTGAAAGTTTCCTTACCGATTAAGTTTTGATGTAAGATTTTTCTTGGGTCAACTTCAAATGACCATATCTCTTAGAATATAAGGAGTTACGTGACCCATAACCAATCAAATTAAAAGTATTTGAATCTTCTTTCCAACGCCACCAATTTCGTGTCAATCCTAGTTTCGAGTAAAAAGTTATGACCATTTTAGTAACCTGATACAGTACAATGACAAATTAGCCGCCGGAAAAACATTAAAAAGGGTTGTTTTTGTCTTTTTACCTCTAAGAAAACCCTAAACGAATTTCTTGACTAGTTAAAGACCCATAACAATCAGATTTCATCTCTTAATACATCATTCTCTTCTCTCTCAAATCCTAAGGCAAAATCCTAAGGAAAAATCAAAGTAGAAAACTCCATTCAAGATTCTTTCCATCTTTTTCAAGGTAAGTTCTTCTCCAAGAATTTGATTCTTTCCAACTCGAATTCCTCCATACAATTATGAATCACTAATGAAAATCATAATTTTTGGCCATTGAGATTTCAAGAAACTAATTCAAGAATCTCAAGAAACGTTTTCTTGATTGTTTACCTTCAAGCTAGGGTTTGAAGACTTCTAATCAAGTTCTTCTTCAAGATTCTTCAAGAACCCTGTTCTTCCAGGTATGTAAGGCTATCATAGTGTTGGACTAGTTCTTCCTCACACCCTACATCTACTTTCAGATCAGTAAATGAGAAATCTAGGATTCTACCCCTAGATTTGAGTATTCTTGAGATGAGTTAATTTTGAGTTCTCGAGTTCCTATTTCTTTTTGAAATTCTACTCCTAATTATTGAATTTCTATATGTTATGCATTAACATTCTTGACTTGAGCCGTTCATGTCCATAATTCCGCATGAACCCTATGAATTGAGTTATAAATTTTGAGAAGCTTTTTAAATCCAACACTTGAGTTTTAAACTGAGTTTTTTAGGAAGTAAATATGAGCTTTGAGAAAATTGTATTCATGAGTTTCTATATGTCTATTGAGGTCCTCAAGTTGAGTCGTTCATGCCCATAATTCTGTATGAACCCTACGAATTGAGTTATAAGTCTTGAGAGTCTTTGAAAGTCAATCATTGTGTTTCAAACTGAGTTTTGAGAAAAAAGTTTAAAGGTTTTATTTCATAAAGACTTAAGAGTTTCTAATGTTATTTTATTCATATATATATATATATATTCATATACCTATGTACCTATGTTAATTATTGGACTTGAAAGATAAGTTCATTAGTGCATGTTTTCAAGAAGGTAAACACGTCCAATGTTTTGAAAAGTATTTCAAGTAACGTAAGAAGTCCATTCTTTGTAATGGGTGAATTGAGCACAAAGTTATATTAATTATTTTGGGAGTAATATCAAGCACCGAGTTGGGTTGGAGTGTTTTATAACTCAGAAGTCTCATAAAACTACGTAGCCAGCGTAGGATAGGATAGCATTGATTCTTCATGCGACTCCTCACCGCCTCTGAGAAGGCATATAGTTGGATTCATAGTCACGATATCATCCTATACCCTCAACAAGGTATATGATGGGCCCTTGCAACGTGCGGCGGGACGTTGTATTATTTCACAACTCATGGTAATGGTTGTCGGTTAGAGAAACTCCCCACAAGTAAAGTATATTATTTTCATGTTGCTTTCATTGTATAATTTATTGTAAAGCTTAAATGGTTTTCACTTTATGTTCATGTATTGATTCAGTTGAGTTGCTTTCGGCCATTCAGTTTAGTTATTTGTTTACTCAACCATATTACATACTCGTACATTCCATATACTGATGTCATTCGACCTGCATTCTTTTACGATACAGATATAGGTTTTCATGATTATCAACATGCGCTTCGTTGAGATCACTTTATACTCCATTAGCTTTGGTGAGCTTACTTGTATTCCAGTAGACTTCACAGTTACTTTCCAGTTAGTAGTTTTGAGGTATCGTGGGTCTTGTCCCAACATCGTTCCTTAATAGTAGAGGCTTCATAGATAGACAGTTTTGGAGAGTCTTTCAGTTTTAGATATTTTATTTAAAATTTATGTTTCATACTTAGTACATTCAACAAAGTTTTGAGATTCAGTAAACTACTTTTAAACGTTTCTTTCAATTTGATGCTTATGTATGCTTGAGTTAGTCTTCCGCTTGTAGTCAGCCAGGATGAGGGTTTGCTTAGGGATCATCAATAGTTCTTGAGTGTTGGCCACGTCCAGAGTGTAGGCTCTGGTCGTGACAAACTTGGTATAGAGCATAGAGTTCAAGTATCCTAGGGTGTTTATGAAGCCGTGTTAGTATGATCTTATTTATGATTATGAGGGCCCCACTTCTATAAATGAGGGACTACAGACATTTAGGAAAAACGTTCCCTTCTTTCATACTCTAAATTGTGCAGTAGAACTGTGTCATAAGGAACTTATTCTAACTTGTGCGTTTCTCATATCCATTCCACTACCCCTCATACTCAAGGTAGTTGAAAAGCAAAGCCATATCCATATCAATGAGCTACTCTCAACAAGAGTCTCGAGAAAGTCATGAGAATACACAGGGGCTTGAGAGACGCCCGTGAGTGAGCTTAAGTGTTGAGATTCGAAAGGATGCACTCATATTAATATGAATCATGTGTTTAAGCTAAAAGCGAGATGTACTCTCTTCTCTAACCTTGTTCCAATTGAGACCCTTATGAGGAAGTATGTTTTAGAGCTTGGGTAGTATTTTTACCTGAAAAGGTAGTATGGGTTACGAGATTATGAGCAATAGTAGTGAAGATGCCCTTAAATTAGAAGAATGCATGTAGAGGTTCATTAATCTAAGAAAGAGAGATCGTGATGAGACAAATTATGTTATTTTAGGCATGCACCTTGTTAGTTATTAATGAGGAGTTTTTCCTTATGGATAGACTAAGAAGTGATGAGTTTGTGTAGATTTCATCATAGAAGGTGTAATAAGAGTTACTATCATGGATGAGTTAGAGTATACTTTAACCAATAAAGAGTTTCTGTCAATGTAACATTGTGTTAGTAAAGGCAAAGTATAGGTGTTGAATAAAAGAGCAGAGTATTCATGAGGTGATAGATCCAAGATATGCTTATGATTTTGAAGGGGGGAACCCCATGATATTCAAAGGGTTATAGAACAATGATGTATAGTGAATGAGTAAATAGTACTTAAGTCGTGAAATTGAATGTGACGATAATACATAAGTATGTAGACGAAGAGATAAAGCTGACTATTTGTTATGAGGTCTTAGTGAGCGAGTGTTTCTTAATTTTATCTAGTAGTTGTAAGTTAGTATAGTAAGAGAGCAATCATATTGATACCCGTGTTTAGTAATAAACATTAAGCTTGAATTTGAGATGAGCTTCGTGATCAAAAGAATGGTAACATGAAGGTGATGATGTTAGTCTTGAGATTTGATCTGGTAGACTTGACATATAGTAGGTGAAAAATTGAGGTGTTAGCTACAATAAATATGAGTGGTACAAGTGAGAGATCCTAACTTTTAGATAAGGGCAGTGAAGTGTGGCTAATTAATAAAAGTAACAAGAGCATTAAGAGGTGTACCTGAGATTGTATATAATCAGACGAGGTTCCAATTAAGTTTCTTGTTCTCATGTATGCCTAGAGAGTATAATTGAGATGTCAATGCGGAATAGGCTGAAGTAAGAATTACTTTTCCCTTAAAGAGTTAGATGAAGCGGCATTATAAGCCAATGAGAAGAGGTTAATAGAAACATCTTAGAAAGAGGTCTTAGAAGGAGTCTTAATACATGCTTATGGAAGTTTGGTAGCCATGAGATAAGCCTTTCCCGAGTATTAGAGTTAAGGGAGTGTAGATCAGTTTAGAGATGATGGAATAGATTCATAGATTTAAAGTGTTAGTTCAAACCTAAGGGGGAGATGATAAGATGATAAATCAAGTCAATTGTTGAGAATGAGATAGTTATGTCTTTAGGAAGAGTTAAGGAGGTACATAAATCCATTCATACTCTAGCGTATTCCTCAAAGTATAGTCATAACAACATCATGATGATGTTCTTATATTAAAATTGTGTTCATGACCTATGCTCATACACTTCAGAGTCACATCGATGCTCAGTTTCCCGAATGAGGGGAAAATTTTTTAGCCCATTAATCTCAAGCTTAATCCATAAAGTTATGGATATCAGTCTCATGCTATGAACCTATTCATATAAGCAATCATGTCTCACAATATGTTCAGTCTCACAAGTTCACGATTTACTCTAAATGGCTAGCAACATAATGGGATGCCATGCACATTTTTACATCAGAATTCTCGAATGAATCGTGCCTATGATCTTCCGCCCTAAAGTCCTTTTAGTAGTCCTTTTTAGTTTTGGAGAAGGGTGTTGTTGATAGTAGTTGTGTGATGATGGAGGAGAGTATTGCTATTTTTTATTTTATTATGATAGTGATGGTGTGTTTATTCCATCTAAGGTTATAAATGTGGAGAAAGAAGGAGATAAGGTTTTACAATGAGTAGTTCTGTTGGTAGAAGTGGCAAGAGAATGAGAAATTATTATAAGGAGTGGTTATAGTACTAGGCTTGAATGTGGTGTTGGTAACATGTGGATAATGCGTGATACATTAGGTGTTTCGTGATATGAGCTCACGGTTAGCTGAATGTAGCGGTAATGAGTAATGTTCTTGGGATGAGATTCTTTATAGAGGTATAGAACCTGAATCTTGTGATTTAGATCAGAATAATAACCCTATGTCAAGTACTTTGTAATTTTGAGTTAGGCTTGAATATACTAAGAGTAACCCCTTCTATTCTCAGTCCAGCCGTCATTCGAGGATGAATGATCCCAAGGGGGAGATATTGTAACATCTCAAAAAAATTTAAGATAAGATTCGAGCTATTCTTTATTTGTGAATAAGATTTTATTGGGTGATTCTCAAATTGCCCATATTTTTAAAGGTAAATTCTTTAGTGTGGAAATGATTTTGGATATCAATTAAGGTCCCTAGAAACTCCTAGCACAAAGTTGAGTTGAAAGTTTCCTTACCGATTAAGTTTTGATGTAAGATTTTTCTTGGGTCAACTTCAAATGACCATATCTCTTATAATATAAAGAGTTACATGACCCATAACCTATCAAATTAAAGGTATTTGAATCTTCTTTCCAACGCCACAAATTGCGTGTCAATCCTAGTTTCGAGTAAAAAGAAGATCAACTCTCAATCGACTGCCTCTAAGACCACTAATTCCAAATTGTCTACTAAAGTCTAAGGAATCCTTGGTGTTACTGATGTTTGCGTAATCAAGACACAACTTCCAATTCAAGTATCTACGATCGTATAATAGTAATATAATCCAACCGAATAGGTGGGGTCGAGTCCCAAGGGAGTGGTTGCAAGAATTAATAGAAAAGTAAAATCAAGTTCTAATCAATCATAGCTATAAATATTTACGAATAAAAACATACTAAATTTAAAGGTGACACGAATGTCAATTATCAAAGGGGGGGGGGGGTTATATTCAACTAATGACAAAAATAGCGAAAATATAAAGATACGAGATAAAGGAGACGGGATTCTTGGGATGTGATAGGAATATGGGAAAAAATATACTATTGGGTAAATGCTATTACTTTAGTGGGGGTAAATTCTCTCTCAAGCAACTTACCCCGAATCAACTCGGTTTCTCTCGAACACCAAGTTGCAGCACTTAAGCACTGCCTCCGCCTTAGCCCATTCACTCTCTCGAGCTGAATGTGTGGGAGAAGGTCTAGGATTCATTCTCTCAAGTTGAATCCACGATGACCCAATAACCATCGGCTATTGATTTAGTAGTCTTAGTTTTAAAACCTCTCTCTTGAGCAAGCCCAAAACACTAAGATGTAATCGTATTTGCAACTACAATCCCATTCAGTTCATACACAACTACTAAACAAAATCACATTTAAACAACAAATAGACTAACAATAAGCAATACCCAACAGGAAATTTAACCCATATTCACAAAATCATACCCCAAGAATTGGGATTTTAGCTAGACATGAAAAAGAGATAGAAATCAATACCAACAAGTGTTTCCATTATGTGGGTACGATAGAAAATGTCTTTAAACACGTCTAGGATGAAGACTCTTGGATACCCACTTCCAATTTCTTGGAGTTGAAAACCTTCAAAACCATCAAGCTTAAGAACAATGTCTCCCAAAAACTCTAAGAACTAAAAACTGAAAATATTCTATGTCTCAGTAATAATTCTCTACAACTTGATTCATAAGCTACAAAATTAAATAGGTATTTATAGTTTTCGAAAATTTGTGCTGCGTGGTATTTATACACTCGGCGATCCGCCATTTGGTCTGGTTCATCGCCTTTCATCTTTTGCCTTCAACATCTTCGCGTTTTGATTCATTGGGAGACAGGTAACTGCTTCGCGGAACTGCTCGGCGATGAGCTGACTGCTCCCTTTCCTTGCAGAATTGATCTTTTCCTTCATGGCTCAGCATACTGGAACTTTGGGCGAGGTTAAGGCCATTCGGCGACTCACTTAATGGATTAGGTGATCTTTAGGCCGTCTTTTCTTCCTTCTTTCAACCGCTTTGTTCCTTTTTGCTCGATAGTGTCCATGCTTTGTCTCTCAAGTCAAATACCTGAAATTAAGGATTTCCATCAAATATTGAGACAAAATATGCATTTGAGGACACTAATTCAATCAAAATATAGCCCTAAATGAGTCCAAATTGTGGACTCATCAACACCCCCAACTTAAACTTTTGCTTGTCCTCAAGTAAAACTCAAGTTCAGCAGTTCAAAAAGGATGTATCAAACAGTGCTACACAAGACTCAATCATGAATATACACAACAAGACTCAACTTATTCATGCAATGATCAATTGTATACTCAAAGACTCAAGTTGTGACACACCATTATCAAAGATTCTCAAGCTCACTATACTTGCTTCAAATGCAAATTCAAGCTCAACAAAGGTATTTAAATGCCCTCACACAAAGAATGATTCCATATTCACACACAATGGTTTAATCATTTAAAGTTCCGAAATCAAATGCAACGCTCACACTCACAAAGATGAACATAATGCATGCTTTCACCCATAAGTTTCCCCGTATTTTCCAATTGACAATTATTTCAGCTCACTCAAGATCCAAAAGGTCTTTTCAAGGCTTGTAATGGGGCTGAGTGCAAAAGTATGGTCATTTAGGCTCAGTGACTTTCATCTTCATGAAATGTGGTGTTCACAACACTCCCTTTCCTCTTCTTTCATCATTTTCTTTAGTGCTCATAAGTCATCCCATTATTCAATTTCCATGGATTGTTCGGAAACCCCATTTCTTTTGTATTTTCATAACTTTATTCCATGACTTTATCTTTTTCATTATCTTCTTTTCTCTTCTTTTTTTTTGTATGGAGGGATTCCATTTTTCTCAACACCATGGGTTAAAGGAAATTTTCTAGCACTTCTTGACTTGCCTTTTCTTTTCACCACACCCCCAAAGTTGGCTATTCAATCAACAACAAATCAAGAGGATTATAGATAGTGGATTAAGAGAGGTCATGTTTTCATCACGTTTCTTCCAAAGAAAGGTAAGGCTCAAGGGGTGTTCAAAAGAGGTTCACACATACTCACAAGGTAGGCTACAAAAGAGGTATATGTCAAATTTGCTCACACTCTTCGAAGTTACCTAAGATCATATCAAGAGATAGCCTTACTTAGTCGATCGGATCAACTGGGCAAATTCTAGGTGTCATCATGCATGGTTCACGGTAAGCTGATCACACAAGGTATTGACACCAAAGTCAAACAAGACTTCACACTTTTGTTAGTGTGTAACGATCATCACAAGAGAATCAATTTGATAATTGGCTAGTCACAACGAGATGTAAAAAGTTCACATATTGTCTATGTAACTTCACTTGGTCTCATCGTAACCGGACGTTCATGTTCGTACAATTATGAGCACTATTTGAGTTATCGATATTGATCAGAACCAAGACTCAAATTTGCTAAAGAACAACCACATTCAAGTACATACAAGAGGTGGAATTATTTTTTGGAAGGGTCAAAATCATTTCCAATTAAAGCAAAAGGAGCCACAAGCGAAAACATCCACAGAAAGCAGTGTATAACATAATATTAAGCATAATGACCCAAATATAAAATCAAAACATCTGTCATGAATAGCACACAAAGGTGGGCCTCACCCCATTATAAATAAAAGTATTTGTCCTCAAATACAAACAACATTATCCAAAATTTTAAAATAAAGTAAGACAAAAAGGGAGGTAAAGAGGGGATCCTGTCTAAGCAGTTGCTCCATCTGTCTGGGCATTAGTGCCTAGAGTAGTGTTCAAGATCTAGGCATCAGTATCCGGAACTATCTTAAAAACATCAACAGTGTCAGGCCCACTAGGAGTGGCCACCTGCGAATCCGCCCAAAAAGCTTGCACATCTGCATAGAACCCCCAGGACCATGAAGGAACATTAGGGTTTCGTGGAATAGTTGAAATGAGCTTCCGACAAGAAGATGCATAGACTCCCCGAGCTTCCTTGCCCTTTCCTTTATCCTCCTTCCCACCAAATGTGGAAGGTTTGGTAGCTTTGTGTCACGACCCAAGCCTAGGGCCTAGACGTGACCGGCGAATGGGGAACCCGAAGGAACCCCAAACAAGCCTCATAGCGTATCATTACACATCCTTGGTCGCAGAAGCAATTAAATGACCATGAGCAATAAGCATAATC
>JAJOOD010020183.1:0-18580 GCA_029582525.1 Solanum tacnaense | reverse complement strand
CCCCCCCCCCCCCCCCCCCCCCCCCCCCCCCCCCCCCCCCCCCCCCCCCCCCCCCCCCCCCCCCCCCCCCCCCCCCCCCGAAGAATTTCTTTTTCTATTTTTTATTAATTTTTTTTTAACGAAAATAATTTAAAATTCTGTTAATATTTTTGGTTTAGTTATGACAATTTGGGCACTCTCACTTTTACCTATCTAATCCTTAAAAACATAATAAAATAAAATAAAGAATAAACCACAAAATCAATAGCATAGATTGATTGTCGATTTTGTGGCAAGCGAGGGGTCACTTGACCCCAATAATTGAAACCACTAAACCAAAAAGGACATTTTTAATTATTTTATATAGTATAAAGATAAATTAAATAGATGAAGTATATACATGGTGGAGTTAAATAAAATTATGTTAAATGTATTAATTTTTTTTTTAATTTTATGCTTTAATCATGTCACATGAAAAACTAAAATTATAATGTTGCAAAAAAAAAAGAAGGGAGGGATCATTCTTTATCAAACAGACAAAAAAATAAATATATATCATTTTTTTTAAAACAAAGAGAATAATAAATTAAATATATAGAGTATAGACAAGATCGAACTAAAAACTTATATACATACTGAACTAACTTAAACGATATATTTATATTAAGAAATTTATTAAATATATATAAACATTAAAATTAGAATTCAATTCTTAACTTTTTGAAATTCAAAAATTCATAAAATTAAAATATTGTGGGCAAGTATACATGTTCTCTCACCAAAAGTAGAGTGATTTATTCCTACTAGTATGCTATTTTGAGTTTCTTACCTATCATACTCTTATTCATGAAGTTTGCTGAAACAAAGATAATTTTGGTCTGATTATTTAATTTTGCAGCTGATTTCTGCACTACTTTACCCTGAGCTCTTAATTCAGGTGAGTAATAGCTTTATCATACTGTATTTTGTTTTTTCTTTTGTTTCTGGTGATCACACAGTCTGGTGCACTAAGCTCTGTTTCGAAATCCTCCTTTCTTTTACAAATTATTTGGCTTCATGTGATTATAGATCGATTTTCATATAAGAATACTTTTAAGGTGTAGCTGAATTTCAACTCCCTCTGTTTTTCTTCTTTTTTCTTGTTGTTGTTGAAAATATATTTAACCTAATACATGTAGTATCAAGTTTATTTATATTTAAATTTACACACATGCCAATATCAAACAATTAAAGAAAGTTATTTTGTTGGTTAATTATGTTTTTACTTCTTTAATCATGGAGAAAGATGTTGAAGTTGTTTTATTCTAGTATTTGCAAACTTTAAGGACCTTTTTTGCTGAATTTTTTTTCACTTCATTTCAAAATTAGTGTTTGGTAATGAAAAATTGTAGGCAATCCAACATGAAATTGGTTGTTCCAAATTCGGAAAACAAATTATAACTTGTTTTTGGGTGACTTTTCACTTTTGAAGTTATATTTAAGTGCATTCAAATATAAATATTATTTCAAATTTTCAATTATTCCTGGCAAAAGAACATAACCAAACAGAACCTCATGTTAGCTTCACTCCATAAATTTTGAAGAATTTTTTTTATTAAGGAAACATGTTGACATGATGTGATATTTTTTATTTTGATTCGCATGCTTTTCTCCAAAAAGACTGACCATTAAGAAATAGAGACTTTTACGGGCTATAAGCTACTTTAAAGTCATAATTATAACTATTTAGGGTAGTTACACTTAATTACGAAGTACGGAAAAGGATCCAAAATATCTTAAAACATGTGAAATTCACTATATTTTCCCTCCGTTACTAAACTCAGGACATATTTAAATCTACCCGCATAATATAAGGGCATAATACTTAAACATGATCCTTAATTTGGCTTCAGCGGACAACTATATCCTCTAACTTTGAGTGTGCACAAAGAGACACTTTAACTTATATAAAATTGAACAAGTAGACACACAAGTCCTATATGACATAATATATGTAGTACAACATATATGACACAAAATTGCCATGTAGGGTTCTAGGTAGGACGAATGTATTCATTTGTTCAATTTTATATAAGTTTAAATCTCTACTTGTGCATACCTAAAGTTAAAAGTCATGTTTATGAATTATGCCAAATATAAGGGTATATATGATTTCAATTTAGTTTCTAACCCCAATTATACGGCCTCTATACCCTTGGAAAATCTGGGTTTTAATCTGTTTGGATTGTTGTTACTTAAAAACATAATTTCGGCTGCTCTGTGTTGGGATTCTTTTTTTGTTTTCCATTTTTTTTGAGGAAGGAGGTGCCCTGACGCCTCAATGAGGAGGTGCGAGAGGCTAGCTATAGGGGTACGCGAAGGGTAGAGGTAGGTCAAAAAAATATTAGGGAAAGGTAATTGAATAGGACATGATGCAACTTCATATTACCGAGGTCGCTTATTAGGATAGAAAGGTTAGTAAGGGTAGAGTATTGTCTTGCCTTGCTATAGTTTAGGCTTGTTAGTGTCTGTCATTTGTACCAGTCGTATAAGCCATATGTTGTTCATTGTATTTTGAGTATCACACTATTTTGTTGTTGTTATTGTTATCTCTCTCTTAGACTCTATACTTTTTTTTCTTATTAATTGCTATGCTTTCTTCTTCCTTTACTTGAGTTTGATGCACTTGAACTAATGGTCTATCGGAAACAACCTCTCTACCTCCTCGAGGCAGTGGTAAGGACTGCGTACACTCTACCGTCCCCAGACCCCAGTTAGTGGGATTTCAATGGGTATGCTATTGTTGTTGTAAATCTCTGAGAAGATAATGTTATAATTCCAAATGCCATCAATTTATTATGAAAAAACAATTTATCATACTTGTGTTGGAACTAGCAGTAGCTTTGTTCATGAGCAAGACATTAGCTCTATGTAAAAGCACTATTCATTTTGTGTGCTGTAAGGAAAACGTTAGAATTTTCGTCAAAATGCAGTTAGTAGTTTATATGATCAGTGTTAACTTTTAACTGATCATTCACCTCAACCATGTAGTGCAAGGACATATTGATAGATTCTGTATTGGAACTGCTCATTTTTGCTCATCGTATGAGTAGTTACATTGTTATCATAAGGGTATAGGAGTCGTAGATATAGTAATTTGACATTGTAGTTTTCATCTTTCTTATTGTCTAACGTCTTATGTGTGTGAAGTATTAGACTGACGAGAAGTTTTGCAGACCAAAAATGATTGAAGAAGCGTTACTTAATGAGACTCTTCAGCTCCTAATCGAGGAATTTGTTGACAAAGTTGATTCTCAAATTCAAAATGTTCTTGGATTTGGACATGAGTTTGAGGAGATGACGTCAGGGCTTGAAATTTTGCAATCATACTTCGGAGACGTGGACAGGCACAAAGAGAAGTCCAAGACTCTTGAGTCTGCCTCTACGAAACTAAGAGAACTGATTTATAGAATTGATGATTTGGTCAGTGACTGCCAAAACCGAGTAGAATATGAAAAGACGAGAAACAGTTATTTGTCTCTACATGGAACGTTCCGTAGTCAGGTTGGAAAGAAGTTGGCAGAAATCAACAGGGATATAATGAGTATACGTCAAACTTTGGAAATCATTCTCCCTATGATTAGTGACGAGGCTGGCAGTAGTTGGGGTAGGGTGCGATGGACATCAGACATCATCGATGAATCTCAGACCGTTGGCTTAGCTGAAGATACCAAGACACTGAAAAAGTGGATCCTTCCTTGCAACGGATCGTTACAACTCATTGCCATTGTGGGGATGGGAGGTCTGGGCAAAACCACACTTACCCAAAAGATTTACAACGATAGAGAAGTGTGTTCACGCTTTCACGTGATAATTTGGGTTTGTAAATCAACTTTTGGTGAGCTTGAGATCATGAAGAGTATTCTGGAGCAACTCGGAAAGGATAATCACGGGTCAGATAGAAATGTGTTGTTGAAGAGAATTCATGAAACACTTTCGAACAAAAAGTACTTAATTGTCATGGATGATGTCTGGAGCATTGATGACGGGTGGTGGAAACGGATCCTAGATGGACTTCCCAAGAAGCAGAGCAACTGCATCATTGTTACATCTAGAAATGAAGATGTTGTTAAGAGAATGGGAGTCGAGGAAGAACAAATTCATCGACCCAAGTTGCTTTCTGAGGAAGAGGGGTGGTTGTTATTTTGCAAGGTTGAGTTTGCGTCATCCAGAGGAAAATGCAAGGATATTGAACTAGAACATGTTGGACAAGACATTCTGAAGAAATGTTGTGGTCTTCCCCTTGCAATCAAGACAATTGGAGGTCTGTTGTCATCGGAACGTCAGTTATATTTCGTGTGGAAGAAGGTATATGAAGATTTGCCTCATATATTGGCAAATGAAAGCAAGAGTTGTCATTCTTTAATGGCTACGTTGCAACTAAGTTATGATGAGCTTCCACTTCAGCAAAAGCAATGTATTCTATGTTTTGCAATTTATCCGAAGGATTATGAGATCGAGGTTGATCAACTGGCAAATTGGTGGATAGGAGAAGGATTCATTCACAAGAAAGGGACAAAAACTCCAAGAAAAATGGCTCTTGAATGTTTATCAGAATTGATAAGTCGATGCCTCGTTGAACCTGTGAGGAAAAGAAACTATGACGGGAGAGTTTACAGTTGCAAGATGCATGACATGATTCGAGAAATGATAATAGGAGTTGCA
This sequence comes from Solanum tacnaense, assembly GCA_029582525.1. Taxonomy (NCBI): domain Eukaryota; kingdom Viridiplantae; phylum Streptophyta; class Magnoliopsida; order Solanales; family Solanaceae; genus Solanum; species Solanum tacnaense. The sequence goes on along the minus strand of JAJOOD010020183.1, from coordinate 13,897 downwards.
AGAAAAGAGAGCTTTTGTAGTTTAGATGAGAATAATACAAACATAGCCACAATCCACTCTCGCCGTTTGGGTGTCACAAATGAAACATTGCTGCAACCTTTGGATGGAAACGCAAAGTTAAGGGCACTTCTTCTCACCAAAGCCAATTACATTGTCTTCACTAAGCAGGCTGCATTGGCTCAAGTCAAGTCTCTCCGGGTTTTAGACCTCTCACACCTTAAGTTTGACGAGAGTTCCCAATTTTGTGAAGTTGATATGTGGCATTGGATAACATCTTTGAAACGCCTAAGCTATTTGAGTTTTCGAGACGTGGCAAATTTGACCAAACTGCCACGATCAATCAAGAAGCTATGAGGCCTCCAAATTTTGGTACTTGGTGAATGCATCAACTTAAAACAGCTCCCTAGATCAATCACCCTTCTTCCAAAGCTGGTTGTCTTGGATGTGGGGAATTGTACCTCTCTTTCTTATCTACCACGCGGACTCTCCAAACTCGTCCATCTTCAAGAATTGTATGGCTTCAAGATACCTAATGCTAGGGTATCAAATGCATGTCACTTGCGTGACCTAAAGGATCTTAGAGACCTTCGAGTATTGGAATTGGATGTCATAGAAGGAAGCATGATAGAGGAAGACGAACTAACAGTACTCGCACAGTTTCAATATCTAAGGATGCTAATTGTCAATGCTGGTGACCGTGACGATGATATTTTCTTAGAGAGGCTGGAGAAGTTGTCACCACCCAACACTCTAGAAGAATTGTACCTAAGGCAATTATGTGGACATACTACACCAGCATGGATAGCCCCTAAATTGCTTGATCGATTACAATATCTTTGTATCGAAGACTTATGCGTGTTACAACGTCTGAGTGATCATTTCAGGGGTAGTGAAGAAAATAAATGGAATATCGAAGGACTATGCTTGAAATACTTGCCAGATCTAGAGGAGACATGGGAAGAAATCAAAAGTGCAATGCCTGGGCTTAAGTATGTTGAAGTAAGCCACTGCAACTCGCTGAAATCGTTCGTGTGCTGTTAAGAATATAGGATTTTGGAGAGAACCAGAGGAAGAAGATGATGAGATGAACTAATCACTTAGTATATATTCAGTTTGTGGCAATGTTTGTTGTTGTATTACACTCTACTTAGTTTGATGTATTTCTCATTTCACTTTTGATTTGTAACAATATTTATTGTAATTAAGTAGCTTTAACTATTGTGATATTCACTATTCAGAATAGTCATATGAATAGCTAGTGTTGTAATAACATTTAAGAGTGATTGTGTTGTATATGCTGCCATTGATAATTAGGCATTGCTAAATTGTAATCTGGAATATGCACTGTCTCTTGAGAAATAATGATTGATATTGAGTATTTTAATCGCAATACTCATTGATGCATATATAGTCTTAGGTCTTTAGAAATGACTTGTTGTGTCTTCTCTATATATGTTGTGGCTTAATTATAGCTTCTTGCGTTTCTCAAAAGCACAAGTGCATTTTTTTAATTTTTTTTACCCTCCCTAGGAGCTCCCACCCCCTTTTGCTCCCTTGGTGACCCGAACTCGCAACCTTTGGGTTGGAAGTGAAGGTGCTTACCATCCGAGCAACTCCCTCTCCTCACACAAGTGCATATTGGTTTCAAGTGTTGACTTTTAACCTTTTGTCCATGGGAAGAGGGGATGGACGTAGTTTGGGCCAAATTGAAATCTGAACATTTATGAAATTTGGTCCAGATTATTGGACTTTGGCAATGAATTTCAAATTGAATTTGGATTTAGTACTATGGATTTTTGAACATCCGAAAATTCAAAAAATTTATGTCTTATATTTAGCCCAATCCATATCACATGTGTCCAATTTTAAATGGTGTAATTGATTAGTACCATACAACCCTATTCAGTATACTATTAAGTCTAATATGAAATTACATGACATGGCGGACAGGATGACCTAAATTCTTATTAACTATAGAAAGTTGTACATTCTAAGAAGCAAACTATATGTTAGGTGAATTGAATTAGTTAATTGTTATGTCCTACTTTAAAGGCTAAAAAATAAAAATTTAAACTCTAAAATATCCAAACCGATTAATCTAAAACCAACTTCTGAAATCCAATCTAATCCAAAGTTATTTGGATTGTAATATTTTCAATTCATAAACTAAAAAATTAAATCGAAATTTTCATATTCAATCTAAATCATTCGAATGCACATCCCTAAACAAGGGAATCAAATGTTCAAAGCTCTCCATTTTTAATATCGTTGTGTGTAATTTCCTGGAGATCAAGAGAGACCGTGGCTCAATAAATGGGCTAATTGAGTTGTATATTTTGTTGGACCAAATGTTTTTGCTTTTCTCTTTTTGAACTTATAGAGTCACCTATCAAAATAATAGCGCGCAAATATATCAGTACATGGCTAGTAGTTATAATTATTTTTTGTAAAAAAAAAAAAGGTTATAATTATTTTTTGTAATGGCCAAAACTGCAACTTTTCCTTTTTGTATATTTCTAGAAGAGGAGTTTACTACAAAGGCCTTGGTGGCAATAATCCTTCTTGGACTTGGGCCCAGGTTGTTCTTCTATAGTCAGATTAATGAGCTAAAGTGTATCAAAATTAGTACCAAGAAATATTATTTGATATTGAATATTTCTTGACAAATCTTTTTCTACAAAAATTTCATAGAAATTATTGGAAGAAGAGTTAGAAGAGGGGAGTGTTTCGGGAATGATAAAAAATGTATTCTCTTACTTAGTTTTTTTTTTGATTGCTATGTAGGCAAAAAATAATATTTTAAAATTATTTATGTATAATCTATACAAATATTATGAGAGGATATACACTTGAGGTGTGCAGGATGATGGAGATGACACTATTAATAAGGGAAACCTCGCCCATTTGGTTTCATATAGATAAAGAAATGAAAAGATTGGGGGGAGGGGAGGGGGGAGGGGTAGGCATGGCCTATGCTAAATTCTTTGTCATAGATAGAATAAATGGAAAAGGACTGCTTGTTTTGTGGTTTTCGTAGTTGCAAGAATTATTTTTTTCGAGAAAAGGTCTCCTCCTTCAATATCATGATTGGGTCGACAAGCTAGATCATGAGTGAATAGAAAAAATTCCACTATGTAATTTGTTTTCCCTATTTTCACTAGGAAAATCATTTTCTTTATTTTTAAGGAACTCGTTTTTAAAAAAAGTTGACGCATAAGAAAATTGAAGATTGTCCGTACCTTATGAAGCCTCTCATAGTGGTCAAAAATAAACTCGTAAGCATCCTCACTCTCAGAACCAAGAAATACAGGAGGCTTTAGTTTTAAAAACTTAGTCAACATTTCATGCTCATCACCAGTCATAACATAACCCAACAAAAGACGGAATCAGTACCTCCAGTTCCATCCACCTTGGGCGCAGTGATAGCAACATGGGGATTGGTAGGAGCTTGAGTTGCTTGAATAGAGGGAAGCACTCTCGGACCAACCAACCCTTTCAAAGAATGACATGATCTGTTGAGTTAACACTGGGTCCAAATTAGGAATATATGTAGTCTCAGCCTGCACCTCTTCCTCTTGCCCAACATTCTCCTCATCATCAACCTCTATGTTCTCTTCTATCTCATCATGATGCGCAGGAGGGGCCTCATTTCTGGGAGCATCTCCAACCGGTGCTCCATCCCTAACAAGTGTTGCCCTTTCTCAGCCTCTACCCCTGCCTCGACCGCGCCCTCTCGCTGCAGATTCCTCAGCTAGAGCATTGACGAGAACTACGGGCCTGATGCCGTTGAATCTAGTGTTAACCATCTGCAGCCAAAAGAGTAAAGAAGGTTAGATACCAATTTGAATCGCCAGATACCAATTGGAATCAAGTTATAGCACGAAAGGAGACAAGAGAAAATAGAAAGATTTCCTAAAGTCCTATAGCCTCTCGAAGAAAAGTAAAGACGTCTCTGTACCGTTCCACAAGACTCTACTAGACTTGTTTTGGTACATCGAGATCAACGAACCTAGGCTCTGATACCAACTTTGTCACGAATCAGACCATCGTGATTAACACCCAGACTAACTCTCCGGTGGGAGAACCATCACTTCAACCCAAACTAACAACTCAACTAAAATATTAAGGCATTTAAGTTAGGGAAGCAAATTAAATAGCTAAAAACTGAAGTTCTCATAAACTTCCAAATGACCTAACAACTAAACAATGCGGAAAAATACACCTAGAACCTGAAAGTCAATGTACCAAAACATCTAACAAAATCCATAAGTCTAACAAGAAAGGTTACGACCCCAAACTAATGAACTAATAACTAACAAGAAAATTCTAAGTTTGAAATGTGGACATAGACGAAGGAGAACTCATGGCAGCCTGGAAGAACTGACTCACCCTTGAATTCGATCGGCGATCACTGATCTACTAAGCGAGGTCTGTCAATAGTCGCCTGAAGTTGCCCTGTACTCAACAAAGAAAGAGCAAGTGCAGTATCAATACACAACCTCAGTGTCACGACCCGAGAGCACCTCCTAGTCGTAACACGGCGTACTTGACCCCGAAGGGGTCTTATATAAGCCCTTAGCATATCATGACATAAGAACATAGGAAAAATGCGGAAAATTTAAAACTTTTCTTTACAATCGAAGTCTTTATAAAAAATGAAGGAGTCTATGACACTATGTCTTAAACCATCTATAACATTAGAATACAAACTCTCTAATACAATCTTAGGGACACAGCCCTTATATAAGAAATCTTAGGGTCATAACCCTTATATAAGTGTAAAACATAAAATATAGACAATAAAGGACATGTGGTTGAGCCCTCGAATACGAAGAGGACTCACCAATCTTCTTCTTCTTGATCTCCTATGAACCTAGCCACGAGGATGGAATCCAATATCTCCAAAACCTACACTTATACAAAATGTAGAAATATGGGTTAGCACAAAATGTACTAAGTATGGAAGTCATGCAAGAAAATCCTTGAAATATGCATAAAAGGGACATTTTGTTTAAAACCATGCTTCTTGCCACTTTTGAACATCATCTTTGAAATAGTTGGACAATGTATCTCATAGGACAAACCATGCACAATTCATCATAACATAAAGGATATCATCAATATTACAAGCATAGTCTCCAACACAACGTAATGCATACTCCAATCTTCAAAACACATAGTTCACATGCATAATTACATACAAGATCATATCATCATATATAACTATCACATGAGTAACCCTAAGTTAAACTTGTGCATTGCACAGCTAGGATCCCATAATCCTATCTACACTAAGTCTCACTTTTAGGCTACTATGATCATTCATAACATAAATTCACACCATATATATGCCACCCAAAGTCATACTAGTGCAAAGCAAAGGTAAGGTATCATAACCCTACCAAATGCCAAGTACCACATTTAGGCCACCAACAACATACATATCTTAGTTTTAGTTCATTCATAACTAACATACATAAGTAAGGAGACATTCACGATCATAACTTGAAAACACATAAAGACAAAACTTAACATTCATGCATGCATTTCATACATAATTCATAAGTCATCATAACATCATAACATAAGAGAACCTACCCCACAACCCCTTTATAAGTTTACTTGTGCAATGTGTAAATGAAGTCACATACCCCCACTCACACTAAGTAAGCTTATTAAGAAGTCATAAGTGTTGCTCCCAATTGCACACACAAATGTACGTGATCGCGTAAGTAATAAAGTGGCTCTTAAAAGAACCAAATTATCGAACCCAAAGGACTTGTCAATTAACTATTTTTACTAAATTATACTAGTCTAATTATTTATTTAAGAGTGTCAAAAGAAAAGAATGCAAGAACAAAATAATAAAATTACTTACACTAGTTGGAAATTCCAAGCTTGCAGCATGCAATGAATCTCATGTATCATATTCTTCGCTTAGAACTAATTTTAGTTGTCAAGTTACTGATTTATAGGGTTGATGATATGATCCGGGTTATACGCCTCTCGTCGCCTACCCTAGTTAGCTATCTAACTACATCGTTGAGCGGAGATAAATAGACTAACTGGCGAACATTTATATTTCATCATATTTCGTAACTAAGCAAGGTGTTCATCTGGGCGTCACTCTTGAACACTGATCACCTCAATCTAATGGGTGGACCGTTCTCTCTATATTCTCTGGTCTATCTAACCTCTCTTCTCCCAATTTTAAGATTAGACAATAGATTTATCTCTAGAAGGCCAGTCAAGAAATACTAAAACAAGAATATAGAAGTAACTTATAATGACAACCAATAATTAATTCATAAACCTCAAATAATCAACATTTAATTTGTGGCTACAACCCCAGAACAAGGGCGTTTAGCCACTAATCTCTAAGAAAACAAGAAGAAGAAAAGAACCTAAAAAATATTGACGACTTTTTATTTGATGCCCTCTGATTGATCTCCTATAATTGTCTGCCTCCAATAATTATTTCTATGGACTATTTATAGATGTAGTAAACCCTAAATAAAATAACTGAATTCAAAATAAATTCGGAAACTAAAACCCAAACGGAATTGAATTCCGCGTGAACAGTGGTTGTCGCCCAGCAACCTCACTTTAATTTCCTGTGGCTTTCCTTGAGTGCCATGTGGCGGCAGTTACAAGTTGCAAATTTATGCAATTTCACTTGCCCCTTTTATTCCTTATATTTTATTATATTCAATTTAATCCATTAAGCTGTCTGCTTGATTTCATTCTTCAACCTTCCATCTTTAATTCATTTTAGCTTCAAACTTCTTCAACTTTACACCAATTTACTCCGACAAATAAAATACATTATTTAGCATAATTCATAAAATTAATGGTCATAAAGGACAAATATAAATAATAAATGTGAGGTAAATAATGATTAAAATATATATTTTTGGCCTCACATCAATAAGCACAGTCCACGTTCATATTCATAATTCATATAAAGCATTCATTCATCTCATAATCATATCATAAAAGAGACATACCATGCCCACACTCAAAGCGTACTTGTGCAATGTACGAATGAAGTGCCATACCCCCATTCATGCTAAGTCTTGATGGATCATAGAACATGCCCATGTTCTTATCATAATTCATATTCTTATCATTTAGGGAGATTTAGCCTTAACCGACATAGATCATGAGAGCTACATGGAATCCAGTGTTCTACCCCCACACCGAAAATAGGTGTCCTACTTTCCTAAGGTAGAACATACATAATAGCTTATAGGTGGATCCACTAGCTATATACCTATGTGGGCACATAGTTATGGGATATGGGGATTTCTACTAGAAACCCAAACTTGCTAAACGTAGAAAGTTTCCATCCCATGAGACATCGTAATGTGAACCTCTCGACCAGTGTGAAGGAACCTATCTCATATTCATATATGCTCGGTGCTAAGCATAATTCCCTTTAAAAGTCACATTAAGTCTTTACTTAAGTTTAGGTTAGTGAAAGAATGCACTAGGCACTGAAACCAATATACATCGTAATAGCTCAAAGATTCATTAAGTGAGAATATCCTTTCACTTTAGAACCATCAATAAGTGAGTAAACCTTTCACATTATCATTCATAGTGTTTTCATGGGAATTAGCCTTTCAATCAACACAATAGTACGACCATAGTCATAACATATCACACATACATAATAACTAAACACCTCCACCTTTCAAGTGGATCAACAAGATCATGTACATTTCATGCATAATAATATGTAAAGGTGCATATGAGAACTAACTTTTTAATCAACACCATAGATACATTACCATCATAGACACTTCCTTCTCAAGTGTTCATAAGTATGTATATAATACCACAATCGCATAATACACATATATTGCATTTAAGAGTCACATTGAGTCAACACATCTAGCATTCAACATATATAACATAGATACAACCATGACTCGAGTAATACATTCATTTCATGTATAAACTCATGTGATCATATTATAGGTCATGCGGGTGAAGTCTTTGCACAATAATGCCATATACAACTTCAACCTACATAATAGATTCATTCTTTAAGCCTAAACATCCTTAACTTATTCATATTAGGTTTTACATTTAAGCCTTTGGAATCATCTTCATATTGCGAGTCTTACTCTCAAGCCATGCCTCACATTGTAAATCATGTATACCTAACTCTTTAAGGTAAACTTAACTACATACTTCATTCTTACTCAATTATAGACATATACCATAAATTAAACTAGATCACAATATTACTTCACCCATGATCCATCATATAAGACCTAATCAATTTAGTTCATGTCTACAAGATTCATTCATAAGCAATTCATGTCTAAGTGATCTAATCTAAGGCAATTCACTAAGAAGTTCATCAATCTTAAAAGGTTCACATCTAACCTTCAATTTGCCTCTTTCATGATATAACCCTAGAATCTTAGGTTAATCAAGAATGTAGGTAGATTCATACTTATATCATGTAATTACATCACAATCAACTCACATTCAATCAACTAAGTCAACTTCTAACAACATTCATAGTGTAGGGAAGAGCCATAGCTAGGATTGGGGAAAACTAATGGATTCTTTGGAATTCAAGTTAGAATCATCTAAAATCAGTAGTATCATCAATAACAAACATAATCCAATGTAAACATAATCCATTGTCAAGCTTTTATCATCAAGCAAGGCATACCCTAGTTCACAATTTGGGAAGAAGGGGAAATCATGGGTCCAAGGGAGATTTTTATCAAAAACCATCAATACTCCATTAATCCAACCATAAATCATCTTAAACAATCATAATAAACCATTATTAAACAATTGAAGTCGCTTTGGAAGAAGACCCGTGACTAGATTTGAAAATCCTAGATTTGGTAAATTTCAAAACATAGCTGAAGGGGATTCTTGGTGATAGCTAACCAAGAATGAAAAGCATTCATACCTTTGGTGTAGAATCCCATCAAATTCATATGAAAAAGTCTTCTTCTTGAAGCTCTAGCTTGATCCCTTCCTAGGGTCTTCAATGGAGTCTAGAGAGAAGATTTTTGGGAGGGAAAAAAAGTTGAGATTTCATTTGGGGTCTTGGGTTTCTTCTTTTATTAAATGGGAGTAACTAAATTGAAGGAATTTGACCTTAAAAAGTATATATACTTGTTAGGAAAAGAGTGGGAAAGTGTTGGTTCAAGTTTTGGAAGGACTACTTAAAAACTCCAACCTAAACTTTAAAAACTTCCTAATTCACGTTGGAGCTCGCCCTTTGGCACCCCTTGGCTCGTTAAGGGAACTAGGCGACTCACCTAATGGCCCTTGGCTCGTCCATTTTTCCAGCTTGACAGTGCTTCACTATTTCGAGCATAACTTTTTACTCCGAGATCGGAATTGGGCAAACTCGGTGGCGTTGGAAAGAGGACTCAGAGACCTTTAATTGGATAGGTAATGGCCCATCTAATTAGTTTTTAGCTAAGAGATATTATCATTTGAAGTTGACCCTACACTCTAAGTCAAATGAAAACCCTTCACGGACGACTTCACAGTCCATGTGGGGATTCACGGTCCGTTGTGATGCTCTTGGCCCTTGACCAGTAGACTAGCTTGCCACCCCTTAACCCCTTTCACGACCTTGCTAGCCCAATGGACCCTCTTGGCTCAACAAGGGCACTAGGCGACTCGTCAAGTGAACCATTGGCTAGTCCAAATTTCCAGTGAGCTCCAAAAATGGGCAGCACACTAGGCGATCTTGAGGGACCAATAGGCGACTCGCTAAGATGGTTAGCGAGCTAAGGCTTAGTTAGCCCTTTGGTCCAGTAACTAGGCTAGGAGGGACAGCCCACTAGGCGACCCAAGTACACTTTGGCGCATCGCCAAGTGGCTTGGGCGACCATGCTGCCAATCGCCAACCTATCCAAAGAGAATCAAGTTCTCATTCACCCTTCATTTATAGTTTAGGCCCTTGCCCGCTTCCTAGGTTTGTCAACCTAATATACCAAGACCTAGGTTAGCCTATAAGGGTACTGGGTGTTAGACGTGCCTTGGCGTTCAACCATTAAACCCCTCATTCTAAGCACGGGAAGTCAATATACAACCTAAAACCAAAAACCAAACTCAAAAGCTCACATGTTAGGCTCTAGTTTCACCTATTAGTTTCCATTAGACTCTAGCTTCTTACTAATTTTCCGGGATGTTACAATCATCATCATTTACGAACAACGAATAGTTTCACATTTCTCAAGTACATAACTATATCAAATCATTGATCCTCTCATGGAACCCAAACCCAAATTATTAGCATACCAAAATGTGGTACCCGATCCAATGATTATGCCGGAACGTGGCAACCGATCCAAATTAGTGTGTCGGAACGCAACACCTGATCCATTCAACAAGCCACAATCACAATCACAAAGTACATTCTCATAATCATACAATCAAGTCATGATTCATGGCATTCATCATTTATATATCTTCATTTACAATTAATGTGATCAATAATGCAACATTCGCATACAAACATGTATCATAATGAAGCAAGAACAAACATACATCACACAATCATATAATCACAACCATCACTTACCTCAAAATAAGCTTGAAACCCTAAGAAACTTGATTCTACCCTTTCCGGATTCGTTCTGCTTGTTCTTGGTCTACAAACAATTAATTTAACACGGGAATCAATAAACAATCACTTATTACCCGAATTACTAACAATTCTATCAATCCTAGATCAAACTCATGATCCCATATTCCAAATTAGGGTTTTTTCCACCATGATTTTCAGATCAAAACCCTTCCCCATCGATAATTACCCATTAGATTACGTTCTACGGATCGAAAAATGAATTCGGGGAGTGAAAATCTTACCTTTAGCCTCAAGAACAGTGGAAAACTGTTAAGAAAATCCCTGGGTTCGTTCCTTAGCTTTCAAGTTCGAAAATTGCAGAATAAAATGCTTTTGGGGTTTATTTCTGAGTTTAAGTCGCGTCTGCCCCGTCATGGCGGCACCCACCCCGCTACAACGGCCTCGCCCTGGCGACAGAAATCCCACCTCAGTTGTTTGCACGGAAACAGTGAGAAAAATTAATAATTCCAAGACCCCATTCCACAACACACCTTCAACCAACAACACTCAGAATCTACCCGTTCACGCCAAGATCAGTTTCGGGAGTTCTACTCACCCGAATTCAATTCCGTAAAGTCGTACGGATTTCTTAACGCCTTATCTATCTACTCACATGATCAAATTGATAATTAGATCACCCAATTGCTACGAGATTTCCCTAGACTTTAATGACTCCGATTTCATCCAAATCTGGACTAGGTTGGGAAATTCCAAGTTACTACAAAAAAGTTTTCTGACCCAAAAATTTATCCCGTTGGCTTTTCTATAACGATGGAACCCGATCATTACATGACCAAGTAATTACCTGTCCAACCAACTAGGACAAACAATGTAATTATACCAAATCCAATTACCAGGGTGTCCTTCCAAACAGGCCCTAAGTAATTTATTCATGTTCATTGATCAAAATGAATTCATTTATGTTCATTTGTTAAGGATATATGTACTGATAAATTTATCTAATTTCTTAAAGATCATTTAATTTATTGTTATGTAATAATGAAAAGTATTACTTCCTCTGTCCCAATTTATGTGACTTACTTTCCTTTTTAGTCAGTCCCAAAAAGAATGACACGTTTCTATATAAAGTAACAATTTGACTATAAAATGTCGATTTTACCCTTAATGAAATGATTTACAGCCACACAAATTTCTATCATTTATTCTGGACCACAAGTTTAAAAAGTCTTCATTTCTTTCTTAAACTCCGTGCTGAGTCAAAGTACCTCACATAAAATGGGACGGAGGGAGTATATTATATTATATAATAACTGATTTGATGTGATCGTTTTATTATCTAAATTTTTTTCTTATCTTACCTTACATTTTATTTAACAAATTATTTTACCCTTTATCGTATTTCTTTTATTATAATAACTTTATCTTGACTATCCAAAAAAATAACTTTATCTTGTACTTTAAACACAGAAAATGGTATATCTATACGACATATCCAAATTTATATCTATTAAATAATATTATACAATACCATATATATAGAATAAATTTCAGAATAGAAAATATAATAAACGTAATAAGACTTTATATCTATAGTTTCAATAATTGCGCCTTATAACTATAATTTTGTTTGCTATAAAGGCTAATTACATATTTCTGTCCGTTTATATAATACATTAAATTATGATATGGAAAACTACTTTGTAATTCATAGTTCTGCAGACAAGTCCGTCGGATATGACATTATTAGGGCCTTGGCCTTACGAAAATGAGTGCTGTAGTAAATGTTGACACGAGTGGCCCTTAATAAAAGTAAATAGGCCATTTTTTTCTTTTTAGTAGGGCAGTGCAAGGACAATACAAAAGGCAAAGGTCCAATATAACGCTCAAAAGTTGTAGATAGTCGAGCATTGTTTTAATATTTACCTGTTTATGTATTCTTTGAGTTGGTGGTAGTTTAGAGCACCATGTATGTTGTATTATTAGCTTATTCATGTAGGCTTTGGATTTTGGTATATATATCATCGGTTGTTTATTATGTTTAGTAATTGACCACATCTTGTTATTGATGTTACAATTCCTTGCATATATGTTTCGCACTGTTGTCATATTAGTTGTCATGTTTTTCTTCACTGTTGTTTTTCCTTTTCATTATTACTTTGATTTGCTTCACTTGAATTAGGAGTTTTCGAAAATAACCTCTATATACTTCCAAGAAATAGAGGTAATTAAGTTAACGTATACTCTATCTTTCCCAAATTCTACTTTACCAATAAAATTTGTAAGTAATCTTAAGAGATCATTTCCTCATATTGTTCCGAATATAATTAAGTAAGACCAAGACCAAGACTATATATAATATTAGGGTCCATCTATCACAAAGTCGAAGTAATGGGAGAGTAGCTACTGTAGTTATCATTGTGGAAAAATAGTGGAGGATTGTTGGGGGACATATGCTGATTGTGATATATTCTATCTTATCTATATTATTGGAGGAAAAAAGTAAAAGTGCACACAAAAAAACTGATTGAACCAACAGTACAAATAACCTTGCTCTATGAAGAAAATTACTTTCCAATAAAGATGGAATTACTTGGACAAAGAGAAATATGAAACACGTTGATCATCATTAGACCATGCACTCGATCAGTGACGGAGCCATGATTTTCAATATAGGAGTTCAAATTCTGTAGTAATAGACACATGAAATAGCTAAAGAGGTTTCGACATCTACCATATATACATAAAAAAAATATTTTAACCAAATATAAATAATATAATTTTCTACTGAAGGGAGTTCAGATGAACCCCCTTAGTATAAGGTGGCTCCGCTCGTGCACTCAGTGACAAAGTCAAAAATTTTATTAAAGAGTGTCTAAATATATAAGAGTAAACTAATGAAGAAGTCACAGAGTGTCAATATATATATAAGAAAATATTTTTATCTAGCTACACAATGTAAATTTTTGACGAAAAGATATTGATTAATACCCCTTAAATATATGAAGTTCCACCACTGCATACACTTGGGAGGAGCTACAGACCCCCGGAAAATTGCAATATATATATATATATATATATATATATGAAGTTCCACCACTGCATACACTTGGGTGGAGCTACAGACCCCCGGAAAATTGCAATATATATATAATAATAATAGATGTTGAATTTTATAACTTAAATTTCAAAAATATCTTCTTCAAAAGAAAAGTTCCAACCTCCGCTCCATTTCTTTTCTATCGTCCATCCTTTTTCTTATAAAGTTGATTTTAAATACTTGGGGTTTTGGGGCGGGGGGGGGGGGGTGGGGGGGCCAAA
>JAJOOD010020182.1:0-14054 GCA_029582525.1 Solanum tacnaense | reverse complement strand
TGATCCATTGTATCCTCTGTTCTTCTTTCTCTTTGAGCTTAATCTCCATTAATGGAGGAAGCTTACTGGTTTAATACTTCAATCAGTAATTCTGTCAGTATCTTTGCTAAATTTCTATGGCGATTGGAGGATACAGACGACTTCTTCTTCTTCTGTGCCATCTTTCTCAAATGCTAGGGTTTGTCTTTTTCTTATAAAGAAGATACAAATGTCCGTGCAAACACGAACCCAATATATATTACTTACTTTATTTGTCTCAATTTATGCACGGGCGGGCCCAATATATGTTATCTCAATTTACGTGACACAATTGGAATCAATCAAATTTTTATATGATTTTTAAATATTCAGTTGGTCTTGCTAGACAAAGATGGTACAAGATTAAGCACATTGTTACTTAAATGAAGCACATTGATGATCATGCATTAGCTACAAAAGGATTATACTTCAAATTTAAGTTGTCACTTCACTCTAGCTGTTTCTGGAGGTAGACATATAGCGTATAATTGATTATGTGAACCGGTATACATCATTCAATTAACTACGTCTTTATCTCAAACAAGCTAGTATAGAAATGAGAAAGTAAGTAGAAACAATATCAGAAGAACATGAACTTCTCTCTTCTCTCAACCACCTGGAAACCCTCCTTCAAAGTGGAACCTAATTCACACAGATGTTGTCTTTGACACTTCAAAGATCTTGTACCAACCCGTCGGTTGGCTCAACTTCAAAGATCTCTCAGACATCATCACTGTTTCACGCATATCTATGCTGCTTCGACTCCGGTGAGAATCTAGAGGTCGGATTTTTCATCACATAGATTCTAGGATTCGGGTTTATGGATCCGTGTGTGAATACAGTCCTGAGATACGACTGAAAAATGCATATTATGACATATATAAGTATATAAAGGGTAGAGACATGCGCTAAGCATCTTACATTTCACGCAGGTCTAAGGAAGGCAACCGCATCAATAGTTGGTTACATGACTCGAACCCGTGACCTATAGGTTACACAGTGACAACTTCATGGTTGCTCTAAGATTCCCCTTTGAAATATAATAGTAGATAATTTGATTAATTAAAAAGTTGTTGAACTAAGATTAATAATCTCTCTGTCCAATTTATGTGACACCCTTTTCTTTTTAGTCAATTTAAAAAAGAATGACATATTTCCTTATTTGGCAAAAAAATCCACAAAGATGTACTTACTTTGTCCATTTTTAATTGTCATGTTGCGCTTTTCGAAAGTCAATTTGACTAATTTTCAAAGTTAAATTAGATTAAATTAATTTAATATTTTAAATAAAAAATTTAGATAATCAAAAACTATACGAAAATACTATAAATTGCAATTTTTTTGCATATCAATATGATGAAAAAATATATCGTAAAATGTTAGTCAAAGTTTTTTCGTTTGACTCTAAAAAAGGAAATCATAACAACTAAAAGTGGACGAAGGGAGTACTCTTCTATTTAAAAATTCATTAATTTTAAAGATAGTTTTGGAATTCTTCTCATATTTCTTAAATTCCGGCTCAATCAAACTACATCACACAAGATATCTCATTAACAGCAAAACATGTTCCTCATACTAAATACAACCTATATATATGACATAAAGCCCAAAAAAGTAAACCAAATACCCAAATCAATCTATACTTCTTGGTCATCTATGTAGTTAAAGCACCAAAGGTAAGTTGACTAAATCTGGTGTGGATCCAACACCCACACAAATAATGTTGGATCGACACGGGTGCGACAAGGATTTTGAAGGGTCCCAACAACATAGACAAATATTCATATCCTACATATGAGTACTGCAGATTATTTGATATCCTGATTAAGGCTAAAAAGATAAATCTCTAGAGGAAGGCTCACAGATATAGATCGATATTTGGATTCATACGCAGACAAGCAACAGTAAATCGCTTGAGCAAAAAACATGCTATGGTGAATCAAGCTTTGTTTTTCTTTTCTATGTTGACTTTTGGGTCACATTTATCAAAAAGCTTCAGCAGGGGCATATTGAATATCACAAACCTCCACAATTTACTATTTTTTAAAATCACATCTATCCTATGGAACAAGTACCTGTAACTGTAGTGCATCTGAATTGTTAGGATGCAGCATTTTTTAGTTTTTCATTACCGGAAAACAAGAAGATATCGAGAATGAACCAGCACGGGGAGCAAGATAAATTATTGATAGCGAAATGCACTCCAAACATTTATCTGAAAGGTTTACCACAACAACATAAAACTCAAATTTGTAGGAAGTCATAGTACAACTAACACTTACACAATAGTAGGACATGCCACAAAGAAGTCAAAGTGATTTACCCATATTGCTGGGCTTTTGCTTGAGCCTTGTGGCGAACAATCCCTTTTCCAATACCCAACCTTCGATCATCGCCTGAGAATTCACTGCCTGGTCGGTAGGCACAAGATGACCTGCGTTCATTACCACAGCATGGGTCAAATTCTCCCACTTCTGCACATATCCAGCTAGCTCGTCATTCACTCTCCAAACATTCCGCTCCGCCTCCAAAAACTTTCCAATTCCCTCCCACTTCATCTTCTTCATCCATGCCTCAGTTGACACCACTCCATCTCTCAAATCACACTGCCCCTGGTATAACAACACCTTAGTATTCTTAACCAAGAACTCCACCATGTACCTCACACTTTTCATCACATCCTCGTGCAACACTTTGCCTACTAAATCACTGCATATATCGAAAACTATCGATTCTCTTGCATTTAGAGCCCTCTTAATCTCTACATTGCTTAAAAATTTAGCCACCAATTCATCTTCATAAGGTTTTAGCTTTCTAAAATCATATAAAGTCGCAAGCCCTGTCATATTATTCAACGTATTCAACACCCTTGTTCTAGCACTCGTTGCCTCGCTCCAATTGCCATTTTTCGTAAGTCTAATTGCTTCCATTTGAAGTTTCTCCAATTGTGTCTTTTGCTTCTCATTGATCAATCCAGAATAGTAAGCATTTACAGCATGAGTGCCCACTTGAGCTTCCGGATCTGTCAGTCCATTCCCAATAGCTACCCCAGCTAAATTCAACCGTCGCGATTTAGGCAAACCCTCATTCTTTTTCAGTGTATAGTATCCAAATCCAGGCACATATTTTCCAGCATAACTTTCACCAGTAAGATAAATTGGTCGATTTTCAAATAACTTATCTAATGCAACAAACTTCCTTGTAGCAATAAAAAGATGTTTAGCAACATCATGTTGGTTTCTTGGTATCTCTTCTGGACTTGAAGCAATACTAAATCCAGCACCAATAGGATTATCTAGAAAAAGAACCCCAAATACACGATTCCAAGAACCAGGGTTAGGTTCGAGCGAAAGGTGTTCGACGTTTTGCCTCAGAGAAGACGAAACACGAAAAGGGCCAAGTTCATAAAAGTTTCCAAGCATGGAAGAACATCCAGGACCACCTTGAAGCCAAATGATAATTGGGGTTTCAGAAAGATTCATTCTTGGTTTCTGGGCTTCATAGTAAGTGTAAAAAATGGCTGAACCAGTTGTTGAGTTAACTGTTAAGTACCCAGATTTTGTTGGCAAGGCTTCTTTGGGAAAAGAAGATTGCAGAGTTACTGCTGCTGATGATGAGGAATAGAGACTGGTGAATAACAAGATGAGCAGAAAAAGGTGAAGTTTTTCTGGTTTGGACTCCATGGATGGAAAGCTTCAACAAAGGGCATTGACCTTTGTCACTGATAAAGTAGAGGTACTAAAGATCAAATCTTTTTACAAGTAATTTATTGTTGTGCAACTTGTCCATAAGTCCTAGGCAAATATACTTTTTTTTTTTTAGAAAAGTATTCCTTCTTAGGTACATTTTATATTGCTACAAAATTTAGCACTTTTATAATACTCAAATTATCAACTTATAGTCTTTGTTAATGAATATTTATTAAGATGATTAAATCATATTCATCTTGTTTGATATATTTCATATAAGGATTATGCGCAAATTTCTAAAAGATGTATATGTTTTTTATATTTGAAATCCTTTTCCTCAAGTAAATTATATAGATTGTGGCATCTTACAATTGTTTGAACTGCATGTTCAATAAGCTTTACGTCAATATAAATTTATCATGTCACTTGATCATTGTTTCTACGTCAGCATGTTTTATGAGACGTAGAGTTCATATTATCACAATCTTTTGCAACTTTGTACACTATTATATAAAACAATATTGTCAATAATACTTTCTTATCGATTCACTATAGGATATAACTTCGTGTCTAACCATAGATATTTAAATACTCTTGAAAAATTAAACGTAAGTGAAGTTTGAATTGAAGTTTCAAAATATATTTGACCATAGTTTTTGAAAACATGTCACCTCCTTTTTTTCTTTTTTTTTTTGGAAAAAACATGAAACATGCTTTCGGGAAAACATAAAACATGGCTAAATACTTTTTGAAAAAACATGAAACATGACTTATATCCATAAGTTTTAAAAATTATCGAAAGAATACCCATAAGTTTGACACATAATAGCACATCATCCTAAAGTTATAACACTATTTCGAATCATTTAACTTGGTTTCAGAATAACACTATTTGAGAATGTAACTACATCAGTTAGCAAGTTACAAAATGGACCTGTTTAATTGATCCAAATAATTCTCCTTAAAGCTACGGCTAAAAAAGGGAGAAAAAAATGGTATCTGCAAAGCAAAAACTTCTTGGGAATGAGTATAAGAAGAGCCTACTGTACTTTATGCTATGCATCCCTTGCAGCAACCATGAGAGGAGTACAAACGAACGCCATGGAGGTCAAAAATGGAATCCGCCAAATCCCCCTCCCCCACCGCCTCCACCTGGAAATCCTCCTTCAAAGTGGAATGTGTACTGCTGCCCTCCTCCGCCAAATCCTCCACCACCCATCCCTGAACCCATGTCTTCAATATCTTCCCCTTGGTCATATCGCGTACGTTTTTCCTCATCCCCGAGAACCTGTTAAGAGATACATAACATTCAGACAAATACAGTCAGAATTTTCTTTAACAGTCATATCCTCTAAAACAATATTTCACTATAACAACTATGTTTTATGTGCTACTGATCTTTCATGTTATGTTATATGTTTTCTATTACAACATTTTGCTGTAGCGGCCAAATACTTGAGACGATTGCAAAACCAAAAAAGAACTCAACAGCTCAAACAAAAAATGATCGAAAAGAAAATAAAAACAAACCTCATATGCAGCTGCTATTTCACGAAACTTATCTTCTGCTTCTTCTCTGTTGTCAACGTTCTTGTCAGGATGCCATTGCAGAGCAAGCTTTTTGTATGCCTTTTTGATCTCTGATACAGATGATGTCTTTGACACTCCCAATATCTTGTACCAATCCTTCCGTTGACTCAATTTTAATGATCTCTCGGCCCTCATCAGCACTTCACGAATATTCCTATCCTATAGAAGTGTACTTCAGATTATTTGATATCCAGATCAAAGCTAAAACGATAAACCTTGACAAAAACGATCAAGCACGAGCACACACATTATAGATGGATTTGTATGAAAAAAAATCAGACAAGCAACAACAGATCGCTTGAACAAAAACCCCACGAACTTGGTTTAAATCAAAAGGAAGGACCTCACTTCGACTTGGGAGACGGTGAATCCTGGTTTTTTTTCCTTGACACCCTTTAGTCAGAAAATTACATTGTATAGTTTTTGAGCAAGATTTTTTTTTTGAGCAAGAAAAAAAAAATTACACTGTATAGTTAGGTAAAAAAAAATAATTATGTATATATATCATATATAGACTCTTAGTAAAAATCCTGGCTCCGCCACTAGTCATGGCTGTCACAAAATTTGCAAAATCTAATCCTTGTTACATGCAAAACTCAAACCCACCTCCACCCTCCAAAAAAAGGACATCATATCATATATGCACAATCTGATCGCATGATTGAGTTGTCATGCCAATGTCTTCTCGCATCTTAAATGCAATATTACTACATGAAGAAAGGTTTAAACAGCGAAAAAAATAAACAAACAAAACCAAAGAAAAAAGTTGCCAACAAACCTGAGGAGATTTTTCAGCTGCTTCTTTCAAATCTGCAACAGCTCCCTCCCAATCTTCTGTTAGAAGCTTGGCTTCACCCCTCTGTAAAAAAAAAATGTCCAACTCAACGATTCAAGATTTTTTTATGGTGTAAACTAGATATTTCTAAGCAGACAATTGCTCTAATAGAATTCGGTCATCCTAATGTCATTGACTATTTGTTTAAAGGTTGAAAAAAGTAGAAAGCAGATAGAGTTAGAACCTGCACTAGAGCATCGATAAGCTCTCCATCAAGTTCAAGGGTTTCTGAACAGCTTGATATAGCATCCTTCCCCCTTCCAAGCTTCACCAAGACTTTGCACAAACCAAGATGAAGATTTACATTATGTGCAGAATGGTTGGGGTCCAACGCCAGGGCTGCTTTGTACTCCTCCACAGCAAGACGAAATTTACCCTTACTTACATTATCGTCTGCCTGCACAAAAGTTTGGGGTTTGAGAAGCTCACATTGCAACATATCTTGGAGATATAGCAACAGGATAATGGTCTGTACTTAAAGCTTGTTTAGATGGTTGCTACCTATTGTATTGTATTGTTAGATTAAATACAACATTTTTTCTTATGAAGTTGTTCATTAATGGGCATCAAGAAGATGCAGAAATAGTTTAATTACAATGTGTGTTTTGATGTTACTTGAATATTATTGAATTGTATCGATAAATCTATTTTCCATTATATGCAACAGCCGATTTGGTGTGGTCGTGTCGTTACTCCTTTTTTTAATCTAAATGTTGTATGCAGCAAACAACAGAGTACACTACAATATACATTATGAAACGATATGTAACAACCCTCCAAACAAGCTGTTAGGGAAAAGTAGTAAGGCTTACGCTTTTAGTTTTTTTAAGTAAGTTTTTCAAGCCAAAATAGGCTTTCTTCAATTCCCCATGCTCTGGGTCTGAACGAAGACCTTTTTGGTAGTGCCTGCAAAGAGCACAAAAAAGCTTCTTTAGGCTCTCTTTACACCTTTATGCTACCTTTTTCATGGATTGGTGTAGGGGGAGGCAGGAAACAGCAGACCAAATTGATAGAGTTTGTAAGGCATACCTTAAGGCAACATCATGATCAGCCAGATAGTAGTAGGCACGGCCTCGTAGAAGTAAAGCCTCCAGATTATCCTCATCCTCTTTAAGTATAAATCCCGCCTCGGATATGACACCTGAATAATCTTTATCTGCTAGTAATAGCTTCACCTTAAGGAGTTTGGCCTAGAAATTCACATGTAAAAGACATCATCATTGGTGTAACACTTAATGGTTACACATGAAGTTACATCAATAATACAATATTGAATGAATACCTTGGAGCATGCTGGAGAGAAAACTAGTACGACTTTATCAATATACTCCAATGCTTTTTTAATGTCACCTGTGTCCAACAGGTTGATAGCTGAATCAAGAGCACTCTTAGCTTGGTGCATCTGAGAAAGCTCCTTCTCTGCAGCTGAGTCTCTTGGTTTCATCTCCAGAAACTTTTTGTAGCTTTTATCCGATTCCTCATATCTACAGTAGCCCAAAAAATATTTAGGATAAATTATATATTTTTCACATCAGAGTTAACCTGTAGAGACAAGGCCCGACATGCTTGAATGCTAACTAATCAGAAACAAGACTTGTGGATCACAGATACATTTATGCACCATGCAAAAGTAAATAACCCACAACACCCAAGGGTGTTGCGTAGTTGTCAATGAAGTGGGTTGTAAACATGAGGTCTCGGGTCCAAATCCCAAATCCCAACAGAGACAAAAAAACACTAGGTGATTCTTCCTATATGTTCTAGCCTTGTTGATAGAGTTACCTGGTACCTAGTGGGAGGTGACAGGTATCCCATGGAATTAGTCGAGGTGCACAAAAGCTTGCCTGGACACCAGGGTTTATTAAAAAAACAGCAAATCGCATTTGAGATAGTAGGTTACTCGAGCAAGATGCCTATGAAATGAAGAGGTACATGAGTTGACCCTGGGAAACATTAATTTCAAGGATATACTAGAATATTCAAGCTGCGGAACCTAATGCTAATGGTTGTTACCATATTCACACCTAGCTACAGAGATATCTCGAACCCAGGTTGTTTCTGGATTAGATGAATAACAAATCTAGGCTATAGAAATTAAATGGTTCACTCTTATTGTTGAAGACTACCCTATTAAAAAGAAATATCATTGTAATTCTTCAGTGTCCAAAAGCTGCACAGCATTAAATGGAAAATAATAGGAAGTGTCTATAAAAATATGTCCACATACATCAAACAAGCTTATATCAGGAAGACCCTCACTAAGAATCAAGACATACATGACACTAGAGCTGGTACAAGAAAAACAAAAGGAAATTTGATCTCAACCTGCACAACTGACGAAGGAGAGATGCACGGTGCCAATACGCCTCTGAAAGTGCTGGGTCTGCCTCTATGGCTGAATTTAGATCATTAAGTGCCTCACTGTATTTCTTAACTTTTACATTTTGTGTAACTCTCTCAAACAATGCAGCAGCATCACCAGGTTTGGTGTCTACACATCAAGAGTAGCAAAAGTATCAGGAGAACAATAAGTGCCACTTCAATTACAAGACAAAAGAACACTATAAAGCATGCTCCATTTGTGTTTCCTAACTAGATTGATAAAGAAAACCCTCACATTTCATCACTTAAATGAAGATTAACCCTTCATCATAACAGCAACAATTGGAGAGGGGAGCTTAGACACATCATAAATCAGCAATGAACTCCCTTTCTATGAAACAATTAACAGCGTCCTTCGTCAAGATGCACTTTACATTACTTGATGCTATCGGGAGCTTGACTTAAATAATAAGAAATAATTATTCTCATCAAGAACAGTATTACGGTTCTCAGAAGCTTCTAGGTCAAGCTCCAGATGTGATAATTTGAATCAAGCTATAGATATTAACAGGAGCATGATTCCACAGATCATTCCTTATAGCAATACAACTGCTGGTCTCACTCAAGACACGTTGAACAACAAATTAAAAAAGAATCACCCCTGTTTCATCAGTTCTCCTGATATAGTTCTCACTCACTACTGCAGGACCTATGATTGGCAGTCACAGTTGACCCTTCTGTCAAACTTTTTATTACTCCCTCCGTTTCAATTTGTTTGCCTTACTTTCTCCTTTTAACTCCATTTAAAGAGAATGTCTTTTTTCTTTTTTGGCAGCTCTTTAGTTCTAACTTTCCACATGACACGTTTACGACTACAAGATTAAAGAGCATTTTTGTACATATCTATAATCTAAGACAAACTCTATGTCAAGTCAAAACTAGACAAACATATTGAAACAGAGGAGTAGTACTAACGTTCTCGTCTAAATAGGTGTCACACATCCTCATTATCAACATTAAAAAGAACATAAAGAATGCAAATCTTAGAGGTTAACCACAACCAACCAAAACCCAATTGACACCCCACCTCAAAAAGAACAGCAAAGACTACTCCTCAGTCTCATATTGCCTAGCAATGCACCTATTCATCGCGAAAAAAGTTCTTCTTCACTACTAATTTCTTTCAACAATTAAAGTTATGATCTTTACACTTCCCAAGTAGAAATTAGACACAAATGGATTCACCAACTCATATACAATAGCAATATGCATTCAAGATTTTGCTCAAAATCAGAAACCTCTACAATGTAAACAAATTCCCTTACCACAAAGCTCAAATCTTGAAAGTTAAAAATCCCCAAATCAACTGTCACTATTAAAAATCGCACAAATCTGAATAACCCAAATTTAAAAATCGAAAAACCCCAAATCAAACAAAAATAATCATAAAAATTTGATTTTTACCTAAAGCAGATACGAGGGGTTGAAGGAAAAAAAGTTGGCAGGCGAATATAAAGTTGAGTATCAATGCTGAAAACAAGAAACCCCTCCATGCCACAAGATCAAACCTCCATAGCTTCATCAATGGCTCCATCATTCAACTTTGCAATTCACCTATAGATACATACAATATATATGTATGTATAATTTTCAAGAAAGATATATAGATTTGTGTTTTTCTTGGACAATTGAAGTTTTATTTGTTGTGTTGGAAGTGACAAAAAGGGTTCAAAGGTTGCAAGGATTCTTGTGTCATTACACGTTAGATTAGCCTATCGGTATCTTCCACGTGTCTTTGATTTACGTGGGTACGTGGGCTGGTCCAATGAGAGATAGACACGTGGGATTTTGCTATGTGCTTTTCTTCAGGAGAATTAATTAAATTTAATTTGTTTTAGTAACAATGATTAAAAGACAAATTAGAAGTCATACTCCATCCGTCCAACTTTACTTATCCACTATACTAAAATAATTATATAATAATATTTGTGCTGTTTGAAAAATCAAGAGACAATTTACCCTTGTATCTATTTTATTCTTTCTATTAAATACTATTCAATATGTATACATTTTTCAAAACATTAAATTTTATATATTAAAAAGATAATGTAGTAATATTATCTCTATTATTTATTTTTTCTTAAGGTAAATACCAAGTCAATAGTAAACAATTATTGTTGAATAGATAGAGTATTAAAGAAGAGTTAATGATTAAAAAGAACATAGTACTGCATGTTTTTGTGAGCTTCCCAGTTGAACCATCACTAACTAATTATTAATTGTTCTCTTTTTTTACCTAAAATATTATTATTGTTTAGGTAGAAAAAATGAACAATTGATGGTTGATGTGTGTTTTGATAAATAATTGGTGATAGTTTATGTAGAAAACTCGTATACTGATAATTCAGGTATGAAACCCAAAAATGAGAGATACTTTAGGTTTGGTTTTGACCATTCACTCACGAAGCAATTTTTGTCTTTAGAGGAAACTTTTTGTTTTCTCAAAATTTGGTTGTATAAATTTATTTTAATTTAAACAACAACAAGAACTTACCTAGTGTATTTTAAAAAGTATGGTATGAGAAGAATATAGTGTGGATAAATTTCACCTCTACCTCGGAAGTGAGGTAAAACAACCATCGACTCAAGACAAAAATATACTAGAAAAAAATATAATGGTAGTAGTAGAAAAGTACTAGAACAAAATTATATTATAATCAAACAACATGAAATGACAAATATCAACAAAAATCGAAGAATAAGAGACTAAAAGTGTAGCACTACGATTACTAGTAAGGGTAACAAGACAATACACTCCTACCTACTAGTAGGACCTTTGTTTAACTACTAGTCTTCTACCGTAATTCGTGTCCTCCACACCTTACTATCTAAGGTCATGTCCTCAATATACTACTATTGTGTCATGTCTCTCGAATACTTTGTTGATCTACCTTTACCCCTCCTGAATTCATCCATAGTCAACCTCTCACAAGATATCTAAGCATCTCCCCGTCATATGTCCGAACCATCTCAACCTTACTTCCTACATCTTGTCCTCCATAGTAGTCACTTTAATTTCATCTTGCCTCAGATATCTTATCTCTCTTAGTAAACTCACACATCCATTAAATAATTCTTATTCTCTTCCACCTTCATCTTCTGAATATGGAGTTCTTGACTAGACACTGTTTGTCACAGAGGTGGAGCTAGGTGGGGGTTCATGGGTTCGGACGAACCCACTAGCTTTTTCGTAGACCTTATATTTGTATTAGAAAACTAAATAAATATATGTATATAAACTTATGAACCCCCAAACAAATTGATTTAGAACCCCCAAACAAATTGATTTAGAACCCCCAAACTCCTAACATTGGCTCCGCCTCACACACTCCACCACATATAACTTAGTTAGTCTAACCATCACTCTATAAAATTTGCCTTTGAGTTTAAGTGATACTTTCTTATCATACAAAACACCGAATGCAAATCTCCATGTTATCTACCCTGCACCAATACAGTGAGTGATATCCTCATCTATTTCTCCACTTCTTGGTTAGTAGATCCAACACACTTGAAACTACCTCTTTTTTTTGGATGATTTATGTATCAAGCCCTACCTCCACGTCAGCTTCATGTGTTACATCAGAGAAATTGCATTCTTAGTATTTAATTTTGGTTCTGCTCAACCTAAATCCTATAAACTCCAAGATTTATCTTCAAACCTCCAATTAGCATTAACTCCTTTGTGGTCTCGTCAATCAATACTACGTCATCCGTAAATAATATACACAGTGACATATCACCTTGAATTTACCACGGCAATATATCCATCACCAAGGCAAATAAACGAGCTAAGGGTTAATCCCTTGTGCAACCTCATCGACATAGAAAAGTGCTCCGAGTTTCCTTCCACTGTTCTAACTAGTCTTGATTCCACAGTACATGTCCTTAATGTACTTAGTGTACGCTACCTACACCCTTTAACCTCCAAGAACCTCCATAGAACCTCCCTTAGAACTTTGTCAAAAGCCTTTTTTAGATCGATGAACACCATGCATAAGTTCTTCTTCCTTTCCCTATACTGCTCCACCAATTTTCATACGAGATGAATGGCTTCAATAGTGAAGCGTCTTGGCATAAATCCGAACTAGTTCCACGAATAGTTATGATCCTCTTCAACCTCAAATCCATCACCCTATCACAAACTCTCATAGTGTAGCTAAACAACTTGACCTATAGTTGTTGTTGCAATTCTGATGGTCGCCCTTGTTCTTGTATTGGAATAATCATACTCCATCTCCATGCTTCAAGCATTTTCTTTCTTCTTCTTTTTTCAAAAGAGAAATCATTTATTGTAAGTATTATTAGAACACCCTATCCAAAAAAAATAAAAAAAATAAAATTAAGGGGACTTTTGGTCATGATTGTGAGTATTTCAAAAAAGTAATTTTATTCTCAATGTGAAAAATGATATTTTAGAACAAACAAATATGGTAGAGAAGTCTGCAAGTCGATGGCTTCAATTTCCACCCTCATGTTGTTGTGGGCACAAATATAATTTACATGAACTGCAAATACCAGCCCCCCTTGCACCTTTCCCATATGCAAATTTCTACTTGTCATGATAGTTGTAGGCAAATACTAAGTAATTAATTTAGGCGAGATCGATCGAGCTCTCTGTATAAGCAATTCCTTCCTTAACGGTATAACTTTCGGGCCATAATCCAGATGGTTCTCTAGATGTCATCAATGCAGAACTAACACATCCAATAAAAAAGGATTTGTATCTTGTATTGTAATCAATCGAGTCCAAGATTCCTTGACACCATAATCTTTCATTATCCACAACTTAAACCGGCATATTATTAGATGTTGGGTATGTAGCAAGAGTAATGGGAAATGGAGGGAAGATGAAAAGAGAGGAACTTGAAAAGTTGGGAACTTGAAGAGTTGAGAACTTGAAAAGTCCTCTTATGCTTTATTGAAAAGGTATTTGTCCCTCATCGGTGGTGGAAAGAAAAATAGGAGAGTTTAAATATAGAAACACTCCTATTAATTGCTAAAAGGGTTGGAAAGAGGGACCCCCCTTGCGCCGTCGCTCGCTTGGTTTCGGCTTTGGCTTTGGCTTTGGAAAATGATCGATCGAGAGATTATTTTTTGGACAAAGTTTGTTTTAATTATTTTAGTTAATTATTTATTTAATTAATTAAATTAAATGGCCAACGTTTTAATTAACCTGACTCGGATCCACGCGTTGCAACTTTCAGAAACAGCCATGACCGTTTGAAAGGTTGGAAACTTTAATGAATGGTCGTGTGGATTCTGAAAGGATTGCAACCTTTCGGAACCATTTCCTCTTGCCTATAAATACATTGATTCCTCAGACTTATTCCTTACGAATTTTTTGATTTCTTCTTCTTCTTCTGCACAAAATTTCTTCGTGTACTTTACTACTGTTGAGTGGTTCGCTGACACCAGAGTTTTGGGTATCAATACACTGGTGATTGAGATCATTCTATCCTGGGAGGACATATTCCAAATCAAACCTCGGATACTAGAGGGGAATAATTTTCTTAAGGGGACACTGTGCATTCAGTGGG
>JAJOOD010020181.1:0-23994 GCA_029582525.1 Solanum tacnaense | reverse complement strand
CATCACTAGGGCTCATAGTGGTGGTTGTCGGTTAAAGAATCTCCCACTAAAGTTATATTACTTTTATATAAGTAAAGTTGAGTTTGTTATTGTTTTATCCTTAACGAACTAAGTTGTTTACACTGTTTTACAAGCTTTATATATATTGTATGTGTCTTATTGCTTTATATTGAGTTCGGTTATTCATGAGTCGAACAGAGCCAAGGTAAGAGTTCCTTTGTACTCCTTTCAAGCTTAAGTTGTTGTTTAGCTTTTCAGCTCGCATACTCGTACATTCAATGTACTGATGCCAGTTGGCCTGCATCTTATTATGATGCAGACGCAGGTACCCAAGATCAGCATCCAGCACGCCGTTGATCCAGCTGAGCACTCCAGAGTCAGTGGTGAGCCTCCTTGCCTTCCGGAGGACTCTGTTATTTTGTGTTCCTAGTTTTGCTTTATTAGGATGTTGCGGGGTCTGTCCCAACATCCATCTCAGTGTTATAGATGCTTCATAGACAGCCAGTCAGTTAGTATTGAGTCTCTCATCTATGTATATATGTAAATATTTTATTTTGAGACACGAGTTGCTCTTTTGGCCAGTTTTCTTCAGTAGGTGGTTTTATGACCTTTCATTGCATGGAGTTACTCTATTGAGTTGAGTTTTCCGCTGAGTTAAGTAAACCAGGCCAAGGGTTCGCTTGAGGCCAGCAATGGTCTTCGAGTGCCGGTCCCGCCTAGGGTGTAGGCTCGGGGAGTAACAGAAACAAATATTTTTTAACACGCTTAAGAGTTCGATCTAACATTGAAAGAAAATATTAATTCCTAAAAAAAACAAATAAAGTAAAATACTAAACTTCTAGAATAAAATTTTGGATCATTTTCATATGTTTTATTTTTATTACTTTAAAAGTTAACGTCGAAATTAAACATACATTTTATAATCCCATAAAACAATAACGAATTGTTAAAATGAATCTCATTTTTTGTTTGATAAATAAAAACAATAATAATATTTTGAGCCTAATAATCCCTATTTTATCCTTATTGGAATCTAAGTTAAAACAAGAACACAACCACAACCCGTTCATTTTTAAGAGATAACAACTAACCAATAAAAATAAATAAACAAAGATAGCCACCAATTAAAACTATTTGCATTCATTAAATAGAGTTATGCTTAGCAATTAATTCAATATTCATTTCAATCAAATTATGAATAAAATAAAATTATACGAAAATTTATCATATAATTACATCAAATTCCATAAATAAATTAAAGCGATAAGGTAATGTTTAACTTTAAGTAAAGAGAACAGGTACCACAAAATCTTGAACGAAGCTCGATTAGAAAATCCACAAATCTTTTGTTTGGTGTGTGTGGTGTTGGTCTTTTAGGAAAGATGTATATGGTTTTGGTGTTGTGTGTTGCGTGGTATTTGGGTATAAGAATGTATGTTGTGGTTTTTTTTTTCCAGAATGGTGTGTGCGTTTTGGATTGCTGAGAGAGTTGGGTTATGGGATTTTTGGGTGAATGTATATGTTTTTGGGTTTGTATCTTGTTGCTGATTGTATGTGTATATTATATATATATATATATATATATATATATATATATATATTCCTTTTGTACGTGTGTTTGTGTGTTTGGGAGTGAGGGTGAGTGGATTGGATAGGTAATGGGGTCAGATAATGGGGTGTAGTGTAGGTGTAGTGTGATGAGTGGAAAGTTTAGGTTATTCTCTTTTTTTAAAAAAAATTAAGATAAATTGTTGTTAACAAATAAAATATAATAATAATAACAATAATATTAATTACTTATTTTGAATTAATAAAAATATAGAAAAGTTAAATAACTAACATAAAAATATTATTAAGAAACACTAACTTATTCATTAAATCTAAATTAAAAACATATATTTTTGTAAATTTTTCTTTTCTTTTTGAAAAATAAAACTTATTCTAAAACATGACTCTATTTTTTGTTATTTTCAAATCTTTTACAATAAACCTAATAAAATAAAATAGAAGTCAAAATATTTAATTTAGATTTATAAAGATATTTAAGTTCTAAAATGGTGTAAAATTTTAGGTTCGGTCAAAAATTACGTGTCTACACGCGGATTTTTGTATAATTAAGTAATACTAAGTCTGAAATTATACAAATATGATAAAACTCGAAATAACGAATTGACACAAACATAAACATATGAACTCGAAACAGTTATACAAAATATATTATACAAATTACATTATATAAATTATAGGGAAAAAGGACAAATATACCCCGAACTATCGTAAATGGTATGCAAATACCCTCCGTCATACTGTTGGGACATTGGTGCCCCTGTCGTCCAAAAACTAGAGCATATATACCCTTTATACTAACGGGCATATACGTGTCATAATCTTATCCACTGATCTGACATTTATCATTGGATAAGATTGTGCCACGTGTCCCTATTTAGTCCACGTGTCCCCCCTCCCCTCTCAATTAATTTTGTTTAATTGATACTAAATTGGTATCATATACTGTATTGGTATCATTAAGGCTGATAATTTCGCTTAATTGATACTAAAATAGTGTGTACCTAAATTATATTATACAAAAAACTACACTTTCATACAAACTTAAAAAAGTTATACAAAAAAAGATTAAATGTATATGGTGATAAAGCTAAAAAATCAAAGGAAATCATCGTCATACTCAAATACAAACCATCGTATACAAATACAAATCAAACGAAGAATTGTTAGTTGCGAATTATACAAATGTGACGAATTATACAAATGTGACTAATTATACAAACTCGAAATCAGCCCACCTAACTAATGGTTAATGTTAGTCGCGAGTGGTAATTATAGCAAACTATTGCTATGATGACTAATTTAATAGTATTTTGTTTAACCGCATAATTTTCCCGTATAAATATAATTAGCTATGTTATGTTAAAGTATGTAAATTTTCCTTCTTAAAATTTAAATTATAGACTCAAAATAATATTATAATACACATAATAAAAAGAAATCTAACAAATATAAGCATTAGAGTTATTCAATCGTTAGTGCACATTACTGCATATTGACACAGAGGACACATAAAATCATGAAAAAAATAAATTAAACTAATATAAATAATGCAAAAAATGGAAAGAAAATTATGAGTTACTTATTTTATAAATCTAAAGCAGTTTAAAATTTTTAACTAAAAATAGCCAATTTTAAAACTGGAGTAACTTTGGAAATATTAGAAGACATCACTTGAATGGAAAAGAAATGTGATCCGGGTATCGTCAAAATTAGAATTAAAATGTATTTTAAGGATGGCAAATCTCTTAAAGCACTTTAATGAAAAAAATGCAACTCATGTACCGTCAAAATTGGAGTCAAAATGTATTTTAAGGATTGTAAATTTCTTGAAACACTTGAATGGAAAAAATGTAACTCATGTACCATCAGAATTGGAGTCAAAATGTATTTTAAATCTCTTGAAACATTTGAATGAAAAATATTTAACTCATGTACCACCAAAACTGGAGTCAAAATGTATTTTAGGATTGTAAATTTCTTGAAACACTTGAATGGAAAAAATGTAACTCATGTACCGTTAAAATAGGAGTCAAAATGTATTTTAAGGATTGTAAATCTCTTAAAACACTTTAATGGAAAAAATGCAACTCATGTACCGACAAAAGTGAGTCAAAATGTATTTTAAGGATTGTAAATCTCTTGAAACACTTGAATGGAAATAATGTAACTCATGTACCGTCAAAATTGGAATCAAAATGTATTTGAAGGATTGTAAATCTCTTAAAACACTTTAATGGAAAAAATGCAACTCGTGTACCGACAAAAGTGGAGTCAAAATGTATCTTAAGGATTGTAAATCTCTTGAAACACTTGAATGGAAAAAATGTAACCCATGTACCGACAAAATTGGAGTCAAAATGTACTTTAAGGATTGTAAATATCTTGAAACACTTGAATGGAAAAAATTAACTCATGTACCGTCAAAACTAGAGTCAAAATGTATTTTAAGGATTATAAATCTTTTGAAACACTTGAAAGGAAAAAATGTAACTCATGTACTGTCAAAATTGGAGTCAAAATGTATTTAAGGATTGTAAATCTCAAAGAAAAATACATAATAAGCAAATCATTTATATACTTGACTTAATCACGAAATAATAAAAAAATATCATCACCTATAAATTGCGCAACTTTCTTCCCAAAGTTTCTCAAGCCTATTTTGTCAAACCATCTTCTTTCCCCCAAAAACTGTTGTAATGGCACAAACTAAGATTATACGACGACAAAAGATTGAACTGAAGATGATAACATCTAAAGCTAAACGCATGGTAGCTTTCAAAAAGCTATGGGCAAGTGTTGTCAAGGAAGCACATAAACTTTATATTACAACGGGAGAATATGTTGCTATTGTCGCTTATTCCCCGACTGGAAAACCATATGCTTATGATTCCTCCGGCAATTTTGATACAATAGAGAGGTTCCTCAATGATGCAAAAGCTTTTGCGGTTAAAGGGGATCATTGATTTGATTGTCTTTAGAGAAGGATTTATCTGTTTTCTTTTATTTAGTTTTATCTTCAGTGAAGTCAGTTTATTTCAGTATGTGGGTCTTTATTTGAGTCGTTGTTGTCCTTTGATTTTTATTTGCTTAATCATTTACTGTTGCGTCTTTAGTCCTCCATGATCTTATACTATAAAGTATAAGATCTTATGGTATATTTTCTATTCTCCCTAATATTTTAATAAAATAAATTATTCTCTGTTAAAGAATGTGATGCCAACTCGTAAAATATATGTTTATGCATTAGTCGATTATATCACGCTTCTAAGTAATTGAGCTACAAAATTGTGTGAAAACTCTACGAAGCAGCCGATTCACTATAGATTAAAAGAAATAAAAAAAACTTACTTACAAAGAATTTACAATATAAAAGCTCTCTTTTAAATAGTATAGTTATAAAAAAAAATCTTCTCATTTTCTTGATGTTATAGAATTTTAAGTTTGAAAAGAAAAAAAATAAAAAAATAAAAAGAAAAAAGAAGGGCTAACTTGCCCTAGCCCTCGGCCCTTCTAGGGTTGGGTTGAGTTGAGCATTTTCAAGTCCTTCCAAATGAAGGGTCGGCCCTCCCTAGCCCTTCAAATTCCTTGGCCTGCGAGGCTTGGGTCGGGTGGAGCTAGGCCGACCCTTTTTGACAGCCTAATTTTAAGTTTTCAGTAGCATAGCCCATATTTTCTTATGACAGTGATTAGAAAAATCGATATACAACATTATTCAACTGGTACACAATATTATAGATTCGGTATACAATATTATACGAAATTTCTTTTTGGAAAAACTACATAAATGGGCCATAAAACTCAAAATAATTAGCACATGTTTATATCCCAATCCAAAGTAATTCAAGAAATACTCATTCTCTCAAAAAATAAAAATTACAGCCCATACCCCCCCCCCCCATTCATTAAGGCTCATAATTTTCGCTTAACTGATACTAAATCAGTACCATATATTGTATTGGTATCATTAAGACTGATAATTTCGCATAACTAATACTATAATCAGTGTGTGTGTGTGTGTATATGATACTGATTTAGTATATGATACTGATTTATTATCAATTAAGCGAAATTATCAGCCTTAATGATACCAATACAGTATATGATACTGATTTAGTATCAGTTAAACAAAATTAATTGAGGGGGAGGGGGGGGGGGTATATATGGTACTTATTTAGTGGGGTATGAATGTAAAGGGATATATATTTATAATTATTTTACTTTTATGAGATTGCTTAGTTTCCCCTTTCTTTTTTTTCTTTTACAACTATGTATAAAAACTCGAGATATACAATATTATACACCTAGTATACAAACATTTTATAGAATTATAAGATTTGTTAATACCTTCATATACACTATTCTACAAAAATGTCTACATCTTTGAATCCAAGTACTTGATACATCCAAAATACCTCAAAAACTACACAAAATCATCCTAAATTAAATATAAGAGGAATATTTTAAAATAAAAACAAGATATTCCTTCCATCTCAATATATGTATCACCTTACGAATTTTCAAAGTAAAATAATTTTTTCTTTGATCTTTTCATATCTTCTTTAAATATTTTAAATTATTAATTATTGTTATTTATAATACTTCATACATAACTATCAATTATAAATTTGACATAATTGCGAAAAACTACAACTCACACCACTAGATTGTAACCATGTAGCCAAGTTTTTAAGTTTCATTCGCATAGCCCACTACTTTCTTACGATAGTGATTAAAAGTTTCGGTATACAACATTATACATTTGATATACAACATTATATAAAGCTCTATTTTTTTTCTTTTACAACCACGTATAAAAACTCGATATACAATATTATAGACCCAATATATAAACATTATATAAAATTATAAGATGTGTTTATACCTTGATATATACTTTTATACACAAATTGACTGTCCTCTTCCTCAAATTCAAGTACTTGATCCATCCAAAATGCTTCAAAAATTACACCAAATCACCCTAAATATCAATTTTAGATTCCTCAATATGATCCGATCTGTTGCAGTAATACTCACTCAATCAAGGGATGCAAATTTGGTTTAGTTTTTTAGAAGTGAAAACCTGTCTAGAACAAGGTCTAATCGTGCTCCTATGTGGGGAAGAAAATGCCGTAAATCTTACGGAAAAACACTTCATCACGAACACTTAAAAGGAAATTCTCATTAGCTTGAGGTGTGTCACACTGTCCTTAAGGATATTTCAACCGATATAGATGTATCCACAAGATTCAAAAAGCTCTTAGACTAGGAACACAAATACTAACAAAGATTTATTTTA
Source organism: Solanum tacnaense (assembly GCA_029582525.1). Classification (NCBI taxonomy): domain Eukaryota; kingdom Viridiplantae; phylum Streptophyta; class Magnoliopsida; order Solanales; family Solanaceae; genus Solanum; species Solanum tacnaense. Next base: position 17,129 of record JAJOOD010020181.1, on the reverse strand, counting down.
AGAGAAAACCAAACACTCAATAATTAACATATTAAATATTCATTAACAAGATACTCCCTCCGTTCACTTTTACTTGTCGCTATTTGACTTGACACACCCATTAAGAAAACAATTATTGGTATATGTATTTTACCAAACTATCCCTATTAAATGATATTTAGTTTAGGTCTTGAAAAATGATTCAGAAAATAAGTATTTAATGCTGAGGGTAAAACATGGAAAAAATAATTGTCTTTTTCTTGATATGTCAAACGTGACAAGTAAAAAAATAATCTATTTTAGAAATAAATGACAAGTAAAAGTGTGGATAAAAAAAAAGTGAACGGATGGAGTATAAAGAAATGAACCTAGACACAATTATGAATACTTCCTTTTGAGATCTAGAATCATTTTTCCAACAGAAAAGATTCGGTTGAGTTGTTTTTCCGTAATACGTAAAAGCTTCTTGTCTGTGGTGCCAGTCCAACAGTCTGGTGGTCCAGCAGCCTTGGCTCGCCTTGCGCCACTCCTCCTTTCTTTTGAAGTTCAATGTCGGAAATCAGACTTCATCCATTCGGACAAAACCCATACCCCTAACCAGTCGTACTCTGACCAGACTTCGAAAAACTTTGAGATCACCGAGTTTTCAGGAATCGAGGGGTCAAGAGCCTAATCAGGTCCCCTCACCATGGAACTTTTCTGTTGACCTAACTTTCCAGTGAGTGGACTACTCGAAGGAAGGAAAAAGAAGAGGATTGGGAGTGCTTCTATATAATCTATAATCCGAGTCTTACCCCTATATATGTGGAAATTGAGAGGACCTTTTAAATTTCTCAAGTTCTGAACAAAACATGAGTCTTTAAACAGGCATCTGTTTCCAATTCAGATAATGTTTTTATTGAATCTAAGGAGAAACTAAAAAAACTGAAAGCAACCTTGTCCACATGGAGTAAAGTAGGTTTTGGAAACATAATTGAGAAATTATCAATTAAAAAGATATTATTATTGAAATCAAGGAACAACTTTTTGAATAGGATGATAATGCAAAAGGCCCAAACATTATTCAACAAGTATTATAATTATATATATACATAAACGATCAATCTCTTTAGATTGGGAATGTCAGAAAAGACTTCGTTTGTACAACTGGCATATACTTTGTCATTTTAGATTCTATAAAACAGAACTCATGCAATCGATCATGTTTTTATCTCATCATTGAATCCCCTTTTTCTAGCTTGTATCAATTTCCTGCTAATTAGGTCCTCCAAATAATCTATCTCCACTTCCTCCAAACTTTTACCACTTCAAGAAGTTCTTATGAAACCTTCTGCAACCCATAATCGGATCAATCGCCAAGTCTCAACCTAAAAATCCTCTGGGAAACTACTCATAGATAGAAGAAATCGTGGTTTGAGGCGGAAAGGCAACTGGTGATAGCTCCGAGCACTCGTGGATGATGACTAGCAATGCTTTTACTTAAGGCTCAGCAAACATCCTTCCAATTTTCTAACGTCCTGGGGATTTTAGAAAGGCCTCCTGCAGTCACTAAAATTGCTAAGGGTAGTCCTTGGCATTTTTCTACTATTTCCTTTCCGACTTCTTCCAACTCAGGAGGATGGTCATGTTCTGGTCCAAATACTTTATCACAAAGCAACTTCCAACCGTTTTCTAAATTCACAAGGTTTATCTCACGACGGATACTAGTATATGCATACATTCAGAGGCGTATTCAGGATTTATAGATAATGGGTACACTATTACAAAAATGTGGATCTAAGACATAAATTTGATCGGTTAGATTCTTTTTACTGAAAACCATTAAAATTTTAAAATCATAAGTCTAAAATTAACTTTTATTTATCCAAACCAGTTACAAAATCTTAGAAAGAAAACTAAAACAAGATAGATAAAATATTCAAATTTCTAACCTCACCTAGAGAGGTGCACCCAATCATCATCGTACTACATTATATGATACTTGAAGTCTGGGTTCACGCATCTATATTTAAATATTTTTAAAAAATATAACACTACTATATATGATTTCGGGAGGCCGGGACCATGGGTCACGTGAACCCGGTGACCCCCTCCTGTATACGCCCCTGCATACATTGCTACCTCAGTTTCCTTAGTAGTCAATAAGATTCGACTTCCATTATTGCAGATAGGAAATATTCCTCTTATACTATCCCAAACATCCAAACTCCAAATTTCATCAACAACAACAAGGTATCTTTGATCCTTTAGATTCTTTTGCACCAGGTCAGCTAACTCATTGTCATCCATATAAGCATAACTTTTTGTGGTGACCCTAACTCTTGTTTACTCTGAAATACAATGTAAAGCTTCTAACAATACATTTCTAAGTACTCTAAATTCATGAGATATTGTAACCGAAGCAAAAATGTCAAAGTGATACCTGATTGTAAGATGATCATAACCTTTTCCATCGAGTGTTGTTTTGTCAATGCCACACATGCCTGATATTGCGACAATGTCTAGATCGAACAACGGTCTTGTCAATCTTTCAACTATTATCTTCAACTCATCATGAGAAAGAATGTCAATCACTTGTTTCTTTGTTGTTTCTATTTTTTCAACAAGTGGTAGCAAATCCTGGTGTTGTAAAATTCCAAACGTCCAGCCTGTCCCTTCGATGATTTGAGAAATTTTCATCTCAACAACATCTTCTACATAACTAGCAGCAACTCTAATTTTTTCCTCCAAAGAATTGATATTTTCAGGATCAAACTCACTCTTATTGCTAGCAAATTCAAGAACTTGCTGAAAATATTCAGCAGTAGCACGAAGAGAATCGAGAGTTTCAGCAGTGTGAACATGAAAGAGTTCTGGATTTTGTTTGTCAAGAGTTTGAAGAAGAGAAATTACAGAAGCATAAGCTGCCATATTAAGTCAATATAGAGATGAATTGGAACAAAATAATTATTCAAGGATGTAATTAATTTCCAAATTCCAACACCATGTTAGTGCTTATATCAATTATTGTTTCTGATGATATAAAAATACTAAGTGGATTCCAGTTAGGTGTGTAAAAGCAGATCTGATAATATAATACAATTATCTCCCATCCATTTTCATTTGATTAATGTTTTCGTTCTTCTGGTAGGAACAGTTTTTACTTTTTGTTCAGATAGGAGCAAACAAAGCATCTATATATACTATAAAGTTGACAATTAATGGATCAGACAGAGCAAGTCCCCAAAGGTTTTTTTCATCGCAAAACATCTCGAGGCTCACCTACTATGGGTTTTAAGCATGCCTGACACTCAACGGCCAGGGCCAAATTTCCTATGGGGCATTTCAACGAATGCTCTATTTTGGGGTAGTCTTTAACTTTTTCACCATCAACATGAAATCAAACTAGCAGATATCTCAACACTACAACAAAAACAACTTTTAGCGGTAATAAATAGACACATTAATAAAGAGTGCTAAAGTCTTTACCGGCATTAGTTAAGTGTCATTAGATCCAATGTCGCTAAAGCCTTTAGCGACATATACAAAGAGTGTTTATTGCCGCTAAAAATAAATATTTAGCGGCAATTGCTAATTAATTGACGCTAAAGATCATTTTTGATATAGTGCAAATTAAACAACTTTGTAATCACAAGTGGAAATGACTCGAAGTATCCATTTGTATTGAATTAGATGGCCAATGTAACAACTCCAATTTCACAATAGAAACATTCAAATATTATAATCACTAATCTCGAAGTTACAACGGAAAATGGAACTAACAAAGAAAACTATTGTAGAAGATGACTAGAAGGGAGATGAGAAGCATAGACTCAAAGAAAGGAGATGAGAGGACTAGACATTTTTCTCAACAATTTGCATAATCCCTAAATCACATATCACTACCCTTTTTGATGGAACCGGTCTCATGCCCACAACTCAACCTGAATCCCAAATAAACCTAGCCCTATTGCTCGTTCTTGGCCCAATAGCTCTTATCAGCCCAATGAATACTTGTGTGACCTTGGTATCCACATTGGGCTGGACTTGGTTCATAACAATACTCTCGTCCTCAATAAGAACCTTGTCCTCAAGGTTCTAGTAGAACCACGCGGGCAGTATGATGTTGAATCTTCCAAGAACTGAGTTTGTGTAAAGAGTTGTGATAGTGCTGCAAAGATGAAACCAAAGTCTGTCAACTTGCTGGATTGAGGAAACAACTCCACTGCCTTTAGAGAATTCCCAGTCACCAAGAATCATAACAGAAGCCATAATTCTAAGAATTGTCATCTGCTCTTTCTTGCTAAGCCTAACAATTTTCATGTCCTTTATATTAACATAGTCATGAGCATCAATAATACCACCATATGTTTTTCCTAGCTCCACAAGATGAATCTTTCCAGATATACCATGCTGACTCAAAGACTCCAAAACTTGTTGTGCTATAATACGCTCTTTAATGCGTCTATGGCCACGGAAATGGGCAAGATAGCGCATAAGCCTCGTTGTAGTTTTAATCTTCCCACAACTAACCAAGATAAATATGTTTTTACACTCATTGAGCATTGCCTTGTGAACAACATAAGCAGCAACAATTGAAGCTACTTTCACCAACTCAAGTTCACTTTCAATCACAATCAAACTCCAATGATCATTTTCACAAGTTTGTAGTGCAGCAAATTCATACAGGGAGAAAGTGGGAGGGCAGCCAATTTTATCACCCGAATCCAAAATGGCTTGCATTATCAAACTAATGAATTTATCAGCACTATATCCATTAAGAATATACTGAAATTCAAGATCATGACCTGTAGCATAACAAGCTGGTACACCCTGAGTGTCAAAGTAAACCAGGATCTTATCAAGCGTATAAAAATTACGCAACTGTTGTTCAATCAAGTCTTTTATAGACTTGATGCAGCCTTGTAGCCATGCTATACAAACAGTTGTAGCCTGCTCAATTATTTTCCTTCGTAAAGAGAAATCACTTCTTATTGCAGCATACTCTACCTTACTCTTTGGAGCTTGGAGAACAAAAATTAGTTGTGCTAATAGTTGTTGTAGGAATCGAAATAATTTGGGAAGGCGTATAATATCCAAAGGTGCAACTGATTGTATTACTCTCGATGCAACTCTGTGAAAACTGTCATCAAATACACGATTCATCTCAGAGTATGTATCATCCACTTTTGATTCTAGCACTACCATCTTGTATGAAACTGCCCACTTAGGAAAAATGTCACGAGAACTAAAATACAAAGAAGTAACAGCTGTCAATGCAAGAACAAATAGCAAAACAGAAGAATGCATACACCTTTGTAGTCCAGGATCCCACACTAGAGTCATAGAGTTAGCATAATCAATGAAGCCAAACGTACCAGTAGAGCCCAACAATAGTGGTGGCAGCTTCGTGTTCACTGTACCTACGAGAGCCTTAAACTTGAAAGTTATACCTGGATCCCATATAAAAAGATTCATTGCATTTTCTTGAACAGCGACAATACCACCAGGATTAAATGAAAATCGACACAAACTGTTGTGAGCACTGAATTCATCAGTAGATTTCCATCCTCCTTAACAAGCAATTCAACCGAAGGCAGCATTTCATCTGAAGGCATGTAACTTCGTGGAATGCTTTCCTCGATCTCCAGAAAAAATTTATCAAGATATAGATCCTCAATAGTCTCAGGCTCTACGAAAAACTCAGTAATAGTCTCAGGCTCCACGAAAAACTCAGTAAGAGACTTGTCGTCGAAGGTCTCAAATTCAATTTTCTGTTTACTCAAGCCATGATCCAGAGAATTAGCAATAACATACCTCTTTGACATATCTTTTGGGGAACCTTCGTCGAATAGTTGGACTTCAGTGTGTTTAGGGTCTGATGCTTCTTCATCAAGCATTAGTATCGGGTTGTACCTCTGTGAGTACCATGGGGCCGTAACTATGAAAACATCTATCGAACTCCTTAGGCGGCTGAATATGATCCAAATCAGCTACAAAGCTAGAGGCGGAAGAAGTTTCTTCCACTTCTTTGCTGAAAACTCCATTAGACATTTCATCGAACATATAGTCCACGTGACCTGAATGGTCATGGATAAAAGTGTCAAACTTTGGATGACCCTCAATATTATCCACAGGGCTTGAGTTTTCTTCGGTCGAAGGAGACGCCGTCTCTCCGCTAAAGACTGTAGCAGTACTAATCCTAGTATCTTCTACTACAACCTGCTGAGACGTAAATGAATATTTGTCCTCAATCTTCTGAAGCAAAGCGAGAATACTGGTAATTTGAGCATCCACCCCAGAAGACTTTGTATAGGTTCCTTTTTGAAAACACAATGCTAATTTTTCCTTGAAATGATTCCAATAAAAAACCTGGTTGTTGTGAAAAAACCTGGTTGTTGTGAAACAACCAGCGGAACCACTCGAGAGCCTCACCATCGAGATATAACGAAGGAAGAGGTAGCCAATATTCCTCAGAGAAGCCCAGGAAAGTGAAATATCGTTCTGCCCTATAAATCCAATCCTCCGGATTACCCGCTGAATCGATCTAATACCATCACTGCCATTAGAGTATGTCAATGAAAGCACCAAAGTAACAACTCCAATTTTACAATAGAAACATTCAAATATTATAATCACTAAACTCGAAGTTACAATGGAAAATGGAACTAACAAAGAAAACTATTGTAGCAGATGACTAGAAGGGAGATGAGAAGCATAGACTCAAAGAAAGAGGATGAGAAGACTAGACATTTTTCTCAACAATTTACATAGTCCCTAAATCACATATCACTACCCTTTTTGATGGAACCGGTCTCATGCCCACAACTCAACCCGAATCCCAAATTAACCTAGCCCTAGTGCTCGTTCTCGGCCAATAGCTCTTATCAGCCCAATGACTACTTGTGTGACCTTGGTATCCACATTGAGCTGGACTTGGTTCATAACAGCCAATACCCTGAGAAGGTTGAAATGAGAGAAAAACTCATGTATTATAGGATTACGATAGTAGATGGGTAATCTCTTGAGAAGCTTAATATAAGGTTCAACAGGTAGATTCAATCGAGAAAATAAGTAACAATCATCAACCGGATAAGATAAGGTTTGAAAACTAAAGCGACGAACATAATAATTTTATACTGAAAGAGTAGGGTGAGTTCTCTCAACATGCATATGCTTTGTCATTTCAGCTTCTATCAAACAGAACTAGTGGAGTAGATCATGTATTCCACATGCTTTTATCCCACCATTGAATCTCCTTTTTCGAGCTTATATCAAATTCGTGCTAATAAAGTCCTTACAATAATTTATTCCCACACCCACCAAACTTTTACCATTTTCAAAAGTCATTGTGAAACCTTTTCTGATCCATAATTGGATCAATCTCTGTGTATCAACCTGAAATTCCTCCAGAAAATCAGTCATAGAAAGAAAACAAGGTTTGAGGCGATTAGACAAGAGGTGGTAAATCAAACCAAGCACTACTTGATAAGGATAAGGATGCAGAGTCATAGTAAGTTGGTATATTGAGTGTACAATCCTAGTACGTTAGTATGTTTGAGTTATATACATAGTTAGTTCCTCTTCTCTTTAGGTTTATTATGTTCAGCAAACTCCTTTCTCTTCTATACTTGTACATGTATAAATACCACACATTGGATCAATAATACTTATGTTTCATAATCATATCCAACTCTTATATGGTATCAAGAGCCTAATAAACACTCTGACGAGTATATCCGATCATCTTCTCTTTTTTTCCAGAATTCCAACTCTGATCCTCTTCTTTTTTTCCAGAATTCCAACTCTTTTCCTTCCCTTTTCCCCCTAAAATGTCCGTTATTTCCTCTTCCTCCTATCCTAACTCTCCAATAGTCACTCTTAATCAACGGGATGTTGTTCAGCCCTCTCAATTGATCTCTTTGAAATTGCGTCTCAGTTATCCTTCAAGTTAACATGAAGTGTAAATTAACCAACTTGGAAATCCCAAGTTACTACACTATTGTTTGGCTACGATCTTCTTACCTTTGTTGATGGTTCACTTGTCATCCCAATTGCGCACATTCTGAATAGAGACAGTAACCAAATCCCTAACCCTAACTTGAGATTGTGGCAGCGACAAGACAGTCTTGTTGCAATGCCATTATGGCATCAGTTGATGCTACAATCGCTCCCCTCATTGCCCATGCTTCCACCGCCGAAGAAGCTTGGGATATTCTCCAAACAACTTATGCGAGCAAATCGCACTCAAGATTTTTCAATTTGCGCGATACTCTGATGAATGCCAAACGAGACGCACGTTCAATCACTGATTATATGAGAGAAATTAAGTCCATTGCAGATGATTTGGCATGTATTGGTTCACCCGTTCACAACGAGGAACTTTTCATTAAGGTCCTAAGTGGTCTAGGTCCCGAGTACAAGGAGTTATCTTGTAGCAATAAGAGCTCACGATAATCCTATCACATTTGAAGAACTCTTTGATAAACTCCTTGCACAAGTGATGTTCATCAAACAACCAGTACCTAAAGTCGACACACCCAAGATCGCTGGTCAACTTCATCAACATTCCACCAACAATGATCCCAAAAATAGACAACCTAACTCTTCCAATCGTAGAAATATTCCATCAGGTTCCTACAACTTTCATAATCAATTTTCTGCCCCAAATAACAATTCGTTCAGCTAGTAGAATACCACCAAAAGCAACAATCAACGGGTCTAATGTCAACTTTGTGATAAGTTTGGTCACATTGCAAAGGTCTGTAGGTCCGAATCACACAGTGCTACTGAAGCATATGCTAATTTTGTCAAGCTTCATTTTTAAGCTTCCAATTCCCCAAGTCCTTGGGTTGTAGATTCCGAAGCCTCTGATCATATTACAGACAATTCTCACTCTCTGTAGACTCTAACTGAGTTCTCTGGAACAAATGCGATAATTGTTGGTGATGGTAAAAGAATTCCTATCACTCATATTGGTCACACTTCTTTATCTTCTCCTAATCTTGCAGCCAACTTTCTTTTAAAAAATGTTTTTTGTTCTCCATCTATAAAAAAAAAGTTGATTTCTGTTGCTCAATTTTGAAGGCAAAATCTAACTTCCATTGATTTTTTTCCTTATTTTTTTGTTGTGAATGATTTGAGTATGTGGGCATGTCTTCTTCAAGGCTAGAGTAATGGTGATCTATATGAGTGGCCCGCTAACATGACTAAATCTGTCACACCTCTTCCTCAAACATATTTTGTTGTATCCGACAGATACATCAGATAAAGTGATGCATTTGACTGCTACATGTATCCAGCTAATACATTGCGTGAAGTGATGTATATGAGAATATGAGAGTAGAAATTTTTGTAATTTTTTCAAACGGTAGGGAATTTTAGAGAATATGATAAAATAAATTGAGTATTTTACCTAAGCGAACGAAGTTGCCTAACGTGTTTCAATGAAGAGGTAAAGATAGTAAAGTAAGAACACAATATTTTATGTGGAAACACCCAACTCAAAAGGTGTAAAAACAATGATTTGTTCCACAAAATGATTTACTCCCAACTTCACTAAATGCCAAAGAACCTTACCATAAAAGAGATTACAATAGCTATGTAACCTAATGAATAATCAATTAAACCTTGTGCTTGCATAAACCTCCAAGATGTGTGTTCCCAAGTCTTCGTGTTTCCCTTAACTTGAAGCCTATGATCTTATTTCAGTTTATAACTTATTGAATTACCAATATATCAAAACACAAACACAAAGAAAAACTTCCTAGAACATAAACTTTGTAGTAGGACCTAGTTCTTCAAAGTTCAACAACACCTTAGAAAAGTCAATCTACCACTTGTCTTTTTGCTATGTATGTGTGTGAGTATTCTGGATGACTACTCCTCTATTTAAGCTCAACTCTACATAGAGTTTTTCTTCATCTCAAACTCCTCTTTTATTCAAAACTCTTTAGACTTAGAGTTCTTCTTCAAGTAAGACTCCTTCTGCGATTGCAACTCCATAATCTTTTTGTTTTGTAGTTAGACTCCAGCTCTTCATATTAGACCCCTTGAATTTCATCTCAACGTAGTATTATCCATTCTTTGACAATATATTCTCTTCCACAATGATACATTAGTCAAAAAGAAATTTATATATTGATACATTAACATAAAAAAAGAAATTCACATGTATCTTCTATGTTATAGTAATAATACAGTGGCTGACAGCTATAAAAACCCATTAAATAGTAAATTTACATTAAACCAGAAATGTATCAAGTTGAAAGCAGTAATGTATCATTATTTATATATGCATATCTAAACTCAAAAATTCAAAAGAAGAAAATCACATGTATTTGATACTTTATATTAATAGTACAGTAACTCACAGATCTAATAACTCAAAACATATACATCAAAGGTTCAATGTATCAACTTCTAACCTGTAATGTAACATGGCATATAGATCAAATAAAAATTCATGAATGAAAAATGAGTTGCATACCTTTTGTTATCAAATCTTTTAACTCGAAAATTAAAGTTATGTTCTATTTTGTATTTTGTCATTACGGCCACTAGAGTGGCTTTATCCTTGTACAATTGATTCACATTCACTTTCGTACTATTTGTATCAGCTATGTAATTCGTTATCTCCATTTCTGGTACATAACACGAATCACCAATTTTTTATTCCACCAAGTTAAGAGCATGTGTGTCCTTTTCAGCATTGTAAACTGAGAATCGAACCATCCTTCGTTGTGAGTAGGATTATACCGAGGAAATTAAAATTTCTTGAGTTTTAAGTTCACTAGATGCACCTTGAGTTCCAAGAAGAACTAAAGAGAGTTCATTCAAGTCATCCTAAGTTCCTTTAAGTTTTGGGTCAAATTCTAACGACCATAACTCTTAGAATATAAAGAGTTACGTGAGCCATAACCTATAAAATTAAAGGTATTTGAATCTACTTTCCAAATCCATCAATTTCGCGTCAATCCAATTTCTAAATAAAATGTTATGACTATTTTAGTAACCTATACAGTGTTGTTACGAATTAGCTGACGGGAAAACATTAAAAATGGTTGTTTTTGTTTTTTTATATCCAATAAAACCCTAAACGAATTTCTTGACTAATAAAGGCTCAAAACAATAAGATTTTCATATTTTAATCCATCATGCTCTTCTATCTCAAACCCCAAGACAAAACCCTAAGGAAAAATCAAAGTAGAAGACTCATTCAAGATTCTTTCAATCTTTTTCAAGATTCTTCTTCAAGGTAAGTCTTTTTCCAAGAATTCTATTTTCTCAACTCAAATTCTTCCATACAATTATGAATCACTAATAAAACACATAATTCTTGACCATAGAGATTTCAAGAAACTAATTCAAGAATCTCAAGAAAGGTTTTCTTGATCGTTTACCTTCAAGCTAGGGTTTCAAGACTTTTAATCAAGTTCTTCTTCAAGATTCTTCAAGAACCTTGTTCTTCCAGGTATGTAAGGCTATCATAGTGTTGGACTAGTTCATCCTCACGCCTTACATCTACTTTCAAATCAGTAAAAGAGAAATCTAGGATTCTACCCTTAGATTTGAGTATTGTTGAGATAAGTTGATTTTGAGTTCTTGAGTTCGTGTTTCTTTTAAAAGTTCTATTCCTAATTATCGAATTGCTATATTGTTATTGAGATCCTTCATATCATGAATCATAACTCTTGAATTCATAATTCAAATTCAAGAAAGATTTAAGGGTAGAGTTTAAGAAAGTCTTTGAGATCAATTGTCGATTTGAGCTAAGTTTTGAGGAAGTAAGTATGAGAATGAGAAGAGTCGTATACCTGAGTTCCATATCGTTATTTAGACCCATGAGTCGAGTCTTTCATGCCCATAAATTCCGCATGAACTTCATCCGTTGAGTATTTGTGACATCTTGCAAGTTGATAACTAGGAAGAAGCTTAAAAATTGGAAATTTTCATTTTTGGAAAGAATTTAAAAGTTCTGGAAATTTGGCTAAGTATGGAAAAGGTGAGTTTTTGGTCAACTTTGAGAAGTCATAACTCCTAGCTCATGGTGATTTAGGTGTAGTTCCAGTTATTCTTGGAAAGCCCTTGGAATGATATTTCCAAAGCCGCCAAGTTTGCTCGATTCCGAGTTCGTATGAGTGAGTTATGCCCTTAGGAAGTTAGGCTATTGGCAGGGCAGTTAACCCGTTTATGTAAGGGTATTCTGGTCTTTTCCCTAGCCATTTCTTTTGGGTTATATTAGTGTGTTATACTGATTTTTAGATCAGTTTGTCCCATTTTAAAGAGTTAGAGTAAGGGTTTATGAGTGAAGAGGATAAGAAGAGGAGAAAGAGAAGATCAAGCAAGATTTCGTCAAAGATCATCGTGGATATCGTCGGGGGTGATCCCTACTAGGTATGTGAGTTCATAGTTTTGGGTTGGTTGTTTCCCCCACACGCCAAACTGGTTTAATTTCGAGAAAAGATTGATTATGTTTGTTGAAGTTGTTGGTTGTATTTGTTGAAGTTATGGGTTGTGATTGTGTTGAAGTTCTTGTTGATTTGGGACTTGTTTCCGGTTGTGTTTGTGAGTTGAAATCTATTGTATCTTGAGGGGTTTATGATTCTAAGTGGTTGGGGCTGGAATCAATGAAGTTAAGGAGGTTTAGAGTTGGAAAAATGAAGGAGAAAAGTTGAGTTTTCTGGGGAAAGGGGTGGCGCGTCGCGCCTGCCAACGCACCCCAAAAGAGCTTCTGAGCTTTCTCCCTTAGGGCGGCGCGCCTAGCAGTGCACCCCAGCAGTCTTTCTGAGCTTTGTGGTCTGGCGCTCCGCGCCTCTCAGAGCGCCAAGGACGCCAAGTTTCCCCTTTCATTCCCTACTTTTTCATACATGTTCCTTGGTAATGTACCTATGTTTTATAGTTGTTTTCAACACTCTAAGGTACATCCAAACATCCCGAATTCATCCGTAAACATGAGATTATTGCCCTCGAATCCGTACTCCAATTCGAGGAAAGTTAGGATCAAGTCAAGTGAAGTTAGAAGTCAAGTTTAGAAGTTAAGAAGCAAGTCAAAGCAAGTCTTTTAAGTTTTTCAAGAGTCTTTATTGAGCGTTTTAACTTCGTTGTAAGGCTCAAGTTTCAAGTTAAGTAAAGAGTATTGAGTTTCAAGTTAAGTAAAGAGTATTGGGTTTCAAGTTAAGTAAAGATTATTGAGTTTCAAGTTAAGCCAAGAGTATAGAGTTGAGATCATTTCTCAAAAGTTATTAGGGAACTATGTATTCCCAAAGAAGTTTCTAAATGTTTTTACATTTGAGTAAGAAAGGAACTATGTTTCCAAAAGAGCCTTTGGGCTAGTTTTCAAGAAAAAGGAACATCGATTCTAAGTGAGCCTTTGGGCTAGATTTTGAGCAATTATCTCAAACTAAAGAAAGTTGTGTTTAAAACACTTATAGGCTAAAGTATTTGGGGAGTAGTATTGAGCACCGAATTGGGGACGCGAGTTCATATTAACTCAACTCTCCATAAGAACCATGTAGCCAAACATGGGAAATAACGGGTCATTCTTTTTAGGTGATCACGTAAGATTAAGCTAGTGGATCCACTAAGTTAAGTAAGGTCCTATATCACGGCAAGGTATAGGATGGTCCTTAGGCAACGTGAGGTAAAACGTTGTATCATCACTAGGGCTCATAGTGGTGCTTGTCGGTTAAAGAATTTCCCACTAAAGTTATATTACTTTTATATAAGTAAAGTTGAGTTTGTTGTTGCTTTAATCATTAACGAACTAAGTTGTTTACAATGTTTTACAAGATTTATATATATATTGCATGTGTCTTATTTCTTTATATTGAGTTCGGTTATTCATGAGTCGAACAGAGCCAAGGTAAGTGTTCTCTTGTACTCCTTTCAAGCTTGAGTTGTGGTTTAGCTTTCCAGCTCGCATACTCGTACATTCAATGTACTGATGCCAGTTGGCCTGCATCTTATGACGATGCAGACACAGGTACCCCAGATCAGCATCCAGCACGTCGTTGATCCAGCTGAGCACTCCAGAGTTAGTGGTGAGCCTCCTTATTTTTCGGAGGACTCGGTTATTTTGTGTTCTTAGTTTTGTTTTATTAGGATGTTGCGGGGTCTGTCCCAACATCCATCTCAGTATTTTAGAGGCTTCATAGATAGTCAGTCAGTTAGTATTGAGTCTCTCCTCTATGTATATATGTAAATATTTTATTTTGAGACACGAGTTGCCTTTTTGGCCAGATTTTTATCAGTTAAGTTGTTTTATAACCTTGCATTGCATTGAGTTATTCTGTTGAGTTAGATTTCCGCTGAGCTAAGAAAGCCATGCCAAGGGTTCGCTTGGGGCTAGCAATGGTCTCCGGGTGCCGGTCCCGCCCAGGGTGTAGGCTCGGGGAGTGACAGTATCTTTGAGATAAGTAGTATCTTCAAGTTCTAAGTCTTGAGTATTGAGTTCCTAATCGTTTTGGGATTTTATTCCTAATCATAGGGCAACTACATGTTACCCATGAAGATCCTTGAGTTGGGTAGTTCATGCCCATAATTCCGCATGAACCCTATGAGTCGAGCAGTCTCGAGATTAGAGGTATCATTAACATTCTTGAGTTGAGTCATTCATTTCCATAATTCCGCATGAACCCTATGATTTGAGTTATAAATTTTGGAAAAATCTTTTTAAAGCCAATAGTTGAATTCTTAAACTGAGTTTTGAGAAAGTACAAATAAGTTTTGAGAAAAGAGTTTCTAAAGCATGATTAGTATGACAATCGAGTATGTCATGAATGTATGAGCAGTATGGTATTAGATATACCATCAATGTTTATGCAGTATGACTTCTTGAGTCATCAATTATCATATTATAATATGATTTTAAAATGTTTTTGAGAAAGAGTTTTCAAGTATGAGTATAAAGGGACTATGTATTCCCAGAGGCATCAATTTTTACATTAATAAAAGAGAAACTGAGATTTCTAAATGAGTTATGAGTTCAAAAGTTATTTCAAGAATAGTTACCTCTTTTAAGAGGGTAGTTTGAGCAATTATCTCAAACCAGAGAAAGAGTTGTTTATAAACATATGAGCTAAGTATATTTTTGGGAGTAGTATTGATCACCGATATGGGGATGAGTTCAGATAACTCAAGTCTCCATAAACCATGTAGCCAACGTGGGTAGAAAGGGTCATACTTTTTAGATGATTTCTTAATGCTTTTTAGCATAGACTAGTGGATCCACTTAGTTGAGAGGTTCTATACCCCGGCAAAGTATAAGACAGTTCTGGCAGCATGGGCGAGACGCTGTATCATCACATATCTCATAGTGATGGTTAACGGTTAGAGAAACTCCTACATAGTTATATTGTATTTTTATATATACAAACTGAGTTATTATTGTATTCTTCAATACATTGAGTTGCTATCTACTGTTTCAAAAGCTTTCCATATACATTGCATCTTTTACTGTTACTTTATCCTTGAGTATCATGAGTTGAATATCTTGAGTTGAGTACCTATGAGTTGAGTTGAGTGACTTCAGAAGAGGTAAGTATGTTTCCTTTTTATCAAGTTCAAGCTTATGTTATGCTTTAGAATTCCCCTTACATGCTCGTACATTCCACGTACTCAGCCATTTGGCCTGCATCCTTTCATGATGCAGATATAGGTATTCAGGAGATCATCTACAGGAGCTTCGTTGATACCACATGGAGTTCGAGTTAGCTATGGTAAGCCTCTTTGCTTCCAGAGGGTTCCACTTTACTTTTAGTTATATCAGTTGTAAGGAGGTCGTGGGTCTTGTCCCGACTTTCATCTTTGTCATTTAGAGACTTCATAGATAGAATGTAGAGTTTCAGAAGTTTGTTCATTTATTTTATTAAATGTTTTAGAGACTTAAGTTGCCTATTTTATGGCGGGTTGAATAATTTATTTTTATTCAGAGTTTTTCATTTGAGTTAAAGCTTTGTATGAGTTTCATAAATTTTTATTCACTTTTTAAGCTTTGTATGCTTGAGTTAGTCTTCCACTTGTAGTCAGCTAGGATGAGGGTTGGCTTGGGGACCAACAATGGTCTTCGAGTGCCGGCCACGTCCAGGGTGTAGACTCGGGTCGTGACAAGCACCTTCAACATAGACAATTGCACAAGTCGATACATCAAAACTTTGTATCTCACCAACATTTTTATCAGTTGTATCAATACGGAGGGGATACATAGCAAATTCAACCTCACGTTTCTTCACCTCAACGTACAGCTTTACCCCCATATCATTCCTAATAATCAGTGGAGATGAGTTTCCTTCTACAATGTATCGAATCTCAATTTTTTTTCTCAATTCATCAATATTCAACTCAGCTGCAATGGCTAGAACACTACTAAAAAACAGTGAATACCAACCTACAAATACCGACCTCCGGAGGTCGGTATTCCCTGAAATATCGACCTAAAACTGACATCCCAGCTTAGGTCGGAAAAAGCTTGGTCGGTATTTACTGGCCTCTCGAGGTCAGTTTTTATTTTATGTCGGAAAATTCATTATTTTATTTTCCGACTTTCTGAGGTCAGTTTTATATATTATTATTTTCGACTTCCTGAGGTCAGAATATTTATTTCTCATATTTTCGAATACCGACATCCGGATGTCGGTATTTGTGTCTTCTTAATATTTAAATTCCGACCTCTTGAGGTCTGTATTTTTATTTTTACATTTTTGAGATTCTGACCTCTGGAGGTCGGTATTCTTATTTTTGAGATTCTGACCTCCGGAGGTCGGTATTTTTATTTTTGTAATGTTGAAATTCTGACCTCCGGAGGTCGGTATTTTTATTTTTGTAATGGTGAAATTCTGACCTCCGGAGGTAGGTATTTTTATTTTTGTAATGTTGAAATTCTGACCTCCGGAGGTCGGTATTTTTATTTTTGTAATGGTGAAATTCTGACCTCCAGAGGTCGGTATTTTTATTTTTGTATTTTTGAAATTCTGACCTCCGGAGGTCGGTATTTTTATTTTTGTAATGTTGAAATTCTGACCTTCGGAGGTCTATATTTTTATTTTGTACTTTTGAAATTCTGACCTCCGGAGGTCGGTATTTTTATTTTTGTATTTTTAAAATTCTGACCTGTGGAGGTCGGTATTTTTATTTTTGTATTTTTAAAATTCTGACCTCCGGAGGTCGGTATT